>NMRB01000815.1:250217-265294 GCA_002633025.1 Notospermus geniculatus | reverse complement strand
TACATGTACGAATAATTTCTAAATTACGAAAGTCCATATTTTAGATTAGGTCTATATTTTTGTTGGGTGGATTTAGAGTATTTTCAGAAAAAAGAAAAGGCCAAAAGAAAAAAAAGTGGTGAAAAAAATTGCCCCAAGCGGGGGTCGAACCGGGGACCTAACGTTTACTAGCCACACGCTCTAGCCACGGAGCTACCGAGACAGCTGGTAGCGCCGCGGTTTCATTGGCCAATATTGAGCGGTGGTTATGACTATTCATTGTTTGCTTGCCATCTGAGACCAATTTCTGTGTTTGGAAAGCATTTTGCTTGTCAAATAACAACTCCAATAGTCATGTTTCTTTTAAAATCAACAAAACTTGGCCAAAAACTGGCATAAGCCGGAGGCCCCAGCTCTTTATTCACCGATATTCACCCAGGAACCTAGAAGCCGGCTTACAGACCGATTGTATAGTGATGGACTTCAGTAAAGCTTTTGACAAGGTCAATCACTCTCTCCTGGTGCATAAGCTGCGGCAGTACGGAATTCGCGGGAAAGACCGCTGATTGGATCTCAGCATTCCTCGGTGACAGGAAACAGGCCGTTTTGCTGAACGGAATTAAATCCGACTATATACCAGTGGAATCTGGAGTTCCTCAGGGCTCGGTTCTGGGACCGGCAATGTTCCTGTTCTATATCNAAACGTAATGCATTGATTATCACCTGAAAGGTATTTCCCTATCAAAGGACTGCTTTATTTTACCAATACTTACAGCCGTCTTGTTTTTATAATGGTCACACTGTGGACAAGGTCATCGTTGTACCTTTTCTTCGATCGGATGCCGACTCCGCCACGTCCTGCATTGAATCGGGCATCAATATACCCATCAATGACAGATATAGAAACATGATGCTGGAAAACAAAAAAAAATCGTTTTTTAACCATGCTTCACTGTTGAATGAGCGAAAGTAAAACTGTCTTGTAACATGGAAAGTGAAATCAGCGGTTTAAGGGGCTCATTTAGGAATGTCCTAGCGTAGTTTAACCCTTACCTCTTCACCTTCATGTTGTCCTTTTGCTAAGAAGATAACACCCTCAGGTTCCATGGTAACGAATGAGAATGATAAGTCGCTATCTCGGCTCAGCTCTTGTGGAGGGAGTTCAAGATAGCCATCAGAATAGAAGCCACTAGTCCTCGCCTGAAATGGGAAAAGCCGACGAGGGACGGTGTAGTTATTGTCTTGTCCACTTTATTTAGCTCAAAAAAATGTAAGTGCGCGGTCGAGAGACTGTAGGTACACCTTCGAACGACTCTGATTTCCAGCCTTCAAAAAATATCACCGTGAAAAAGAGCATTGTCTGTAGGGGAATAAAACTACTTACACTGATGGCACAACCTGAGTTGATGCCGTAATAATGTCCAGAAAGAATATTTTGAGGCACAAGACCTCTGGATGAGACTTGAACATCCCTCATACAACCAAGGAACTTTGTTGTTGTAACATTCAAGCTGAAATGCGAAAAGAAATGTTTGTAACAGCATCAAATCGTGATGTGTAAGGCTAAATCTCGGTGAAATGCACTATAGGACTAATGCATGCAACATCAAGCCTGTTGTCTATTGAAATGCCCATGACGCATCTGTACGGCGATGATCAACTTGGAGACAGTCTCCAAGTTGATCATCCACGTAAAAAGCAAGTCTTACTTACTCTTCCAAAAGTTTATGCATTGAATCTGGAACTCCTCCATAAAACAGCGTACTGTTGAGTAGTTCAAGACCAATATCTTTGCCTGGACCTGCTATCCCTGAGATGATCTCTTCACCAACTTGGAGACGACCTACAGAAGCAATGAAGCATAGTTTAGCTTTCATACACTTCACCAAAACGTGTACGAGTTGATAACATTTGTAATTTTTGCAACGATAGTGCTGATCAAGTCTTACCCATGTATGTAACACTAACCTTGTAGCCCATTTCTGGCAGCGTTGATCTGAACCCACTGGTCGTTATTATACTGCCGAACACTTTCGATCCTGGCTCGAGTATTACCACTTAACTGGTACTGGAATACCACACGACCATCGACAATCTCGATAGAAAAGAAGTCTTTCTGGAAAAGCCCAAGAAGATGACCCTTCAACAGAGCATGTCCAAAATCGGCAATCGGCAATCAAACTCAAAACATTAGAGGGTGACGCAATATCTTGTAGAACCAAGTCAACTTACGTCTCTCTGGTTGACGGATATAAACACGAGGCCATTGTTCCAAACCGTCTTGAACTGCATCAGAACAAATAATTTCCTGTTGGTGTAACGTCTGACCTGGGGTAGCTCAGAGAAACCATTCCCGAGGAATTGGTAAGTACCAGCTGGTGGGAGCTCTGCCGGCCTGAAGCGTAACAAAAATACAGTTATTTAGCTGGTTCATTTTCAAAACGAAAAGTGGTAAACCAAGTACAGGTGCAAACGTTTTTGGTGAACGTGAGAGGATATCAAGTGGTCAGGAGTACTTATAGGTTAAAACATCTTAAGGCGGCGATGACTCACTGGAGGTTATACGAGTATTACTACTTACGATTCGATACACCCACCACAACTTTCATGATTCGTTGTCTTTAAGAAATTATGTAGACCTATCCTTTTGCCATCGAATTCCAATTCACTTAAACATCCAACGAAGCTGCCAGGTTCAATCTCAGTGTTGGGCATCTAAAGAAAATGATAGAAGATATAAACGAGGTAGAGTTCTAAAACATTCAATGGATCTGATAAAAATCGATATTGGCTGGTACCAAGATCATAAGCACATACCTGGACTTCCGGTGGGACACCCCCGACATAGAGAGGGGTCAGTCGATTAATGTCCAATCGGGTGAAGTAAGGGAAAGAAGAGGCAGTGACTGTCTGCGATTCTCCGCTCACCATTTTTTTCACTGTCAACTGACCAACATTCCCAGCCCTGAAATAGATCGGAAATTCAGTGAATTTA
Organism: Notospermus geniculatus; assembly: GCA_002633025.1. NCBI lineage: Eukaryota > Metazoa > Nemertea > Pilidiophora > Heteronemertea > Lineidae > Notospermus > Notospermus geniculatus. Next base: position 262,320 of record NMRB01000815.1, on the reverse strand, counting down.
CAGGAGAGGCTAACATGAAATTTGTAACTCGAGCTGGTGTACTATTAATGCTGAGATGAACCAGAGAAAAAGCACGGAAATTATGTGAACCAAGAGTGTTCACTCCCCCACACATCTAACTTTCCACCCCAGTTTTAATTCTACTTCAATGCCATCAACAACCTCCGCCATCCACCCTACCTCTGTGCCTCAACCCTGTACCATCTCTCAGCTTCCTTCTCAAAGCTTCTCTCAGGAAGAATGTCCATCTTGTTTTCCACAACCCTTGGTCCTCCACCAGCGTTCCAAGCCATCCTTACCCTCCCTCTCTTGAGATAGAGGGTCATGAAATCACTGGGCTGTAAGGACGAAATTCCTAGTAAGATTAGAGCTGGGTGCCAGAAAGTTTACAGAATGGTTCTCTTAGCACTGTAGCGATAAGACTGATCAGTTACTTCCGAGGCGATGAGTTTTATTCACATTTCTCAACGAGTAAGACAGGCCTACACATGGTAGTTCGTTATAAACAACCGTCTTATATCATCGAACTATACCACAACTCCCTATACCGTCGTAAATGTACAATCACCCCGATAGCGTCGAAACGATACTACAGCCCATCGAACTATACTACATGTACTATACTACAACTCAGACACCGATGAAATCACTCCAACCCCCAGAATCCCGTCGAAACTGTAAGCAATTGCCCCTAATACCGTCGAAACTGTAAGCAATTGCCCCTAATACCGTCGAAACTGTAAGCAATTGCCCCTAATACCGTCGAAACTGTATGCAATTGCCCCTAATACCGTGGAAACTGTATGCAATTGCCCCTAATACCGTCGAAACTGTAAGCAATTGCCCCTAATACCGTGGAAACTGTATGCAATTGCCCCTAATACCGTGGAAACTGTATGTAATTGCCGCTGATACCGTCGAATGTGTAGTAACCCTACCTGTGGTCCCTGTTCAATGTAAAGCATCATCATATAGGCCTCACTGATATTGGTCTTAAAGTTGAAGCTGATGGTGTTCATAGTACCAGGCTCTGTATCAGGCTTGTATGTCCTCACACATCCGCCTCCACATTTCAGTGACACACGAATCTGGAAAATACAGTGTTGAAATTGACATCAGTTCTGCATTCATCATCGACACTAAAATCGTCAGAGCCAACAGGAGGGCTGTTAAGAACTACCAAAGAATGATGGACGGTACCGGTACATGTAATCATAAAATAAAGGGTAGGTTTAGTGACTGAACGGCTCATTTAAACAGAATCTTGACAACTTACAGTGTTGGCCTGTTGCCTTGCCAATCTTATCTTGTCCCGGAGAGAGAGGAGACTGGCCTGGATATCATCATTCTTCGCCTCAAGAACTCGCTTTTTATTCAGTAGTACTTCGCTGGAATTCTTCGATCTGATTCTATTGTAATTACTTTCGTCAACTGAAAATGGATACGTCCAGTGTGGTACATGTATAAGTCAACACTTCACAGAAATTCTTCAAAAACACTCTGAAGGGAAAGTTGAAAGTTGGAACTTCATTCAGTCAACATCTCATCGAGGTTATGCTTACTGATATTAGGTATGTCAGTGATTGTTGGCATCGTATCCTTTATTTCATCCAGTTTGGACTCCAGGTTGTCTATCTTGTTCTTTGTTACCATGATCTCTGCTAAGGTAGGTACAGTTATTGCCTCAGCTCGGCTGACGGTCTCATTTGCTGCTTTCCCTTTATTCAAAATGGCTGGAAGTTGAAGCACAAGAAGACAAAGATTACTCAGCAGTTGGTATAATCCACCAATGATGTGGAGTTAGAACATTAAAAGAATGAGTTTGAAGATTAAAGTGACTGCAATGGTGTGTCTATCCGGTTTGAGAACGTACCTAGCCTGCTTTTATTCAACATAGAGACCGAGTTGTCCAGCAGCATCTTCTCCCTTCGAACATCAAAAAGAGTACTGTCGGTCCGGTCCAATAGCTTGCTCATGTTCCTGAGATTGCCCTCAAGTGCTGAAAAGCCAGATATACGTAAAAATAAATTTAAAATGGCCAGGGGAAACGTACAGTTCCTAGGTAGAAATCCTACTTCTGACTTGCTCAAGGAACGACAGCAGGGAGCGCTCCAATAAAACTGCGTTCGGAGTCAAGGAAAACGCTGTTAAAAGAATCGATAGGCTACCAGATAAATTTGGAGGTCCTGCTTATTTCCTTTACCTACCCACTGTCTTATTTTTCTCCATCTGTGCCTTTGTTCGTAATTCAATACTATCATTCGTGACCTTCCTCGCCTCAACATCTATTAACACACCAGACTTGGTCTTAGCGACCTCAATCGCTTTCTCGCCCGCCGCTGTCGCATTGTTGCCCGCCATCTTGGACTCGCCAATGGCGTCGACCATATTTTCGTATACAGTCGCTGCCTTTATTGCATCTGCCGACAGAAGCCGGGAACCATTGAAGAGACTGAAAGAATTATAAGTAAGTATTACGTTTTTGTCAATGACATTCAACTACAGCTGTAATTCGACATCGTTTTGTTGAGAAAACAAGCTTAAAATCCACCAGTTTTCTCTTCCCTGCTTGCGAAACTGACGATAGTGAAACGCTTACCCTTCCATGTGGCTGGCCTGCCGCAACAAATTCTTGGCATGTTCAGTAGCATTCCTGACAACGGGGTCCACACGAGGTATATTCTGCTTAAGCAATCCTGTTGCATTTTCTATGTTAATCATGGCATCAGCTAGTTCGGTCTTCTCCATTTCAAACATCTGCAAAAAACGATAGATGGTGACGTTCAGTACCATCCTCTTTGCCAATTGAATAATTGATGACAATTTTATTCGCCTTTCGCACCACATAATAGTAATATGTAATCCTCTCTGGGGATTTCTAAATGACCAATCAATTCCAGAACATTATCAGACTAAACCCTTCCCCAAACAACTCCAGCGAAACAATACAAATGAAAAGGCTGTTCCGTCTCTTACCTCCATATTAGATGGGACTGTTTTTTTACACAGAGTGGAGGTAATCTTGTCAGTTTTCATGGCCTTCTCTATCGTCATATCCACTTCCTCGAACATGTTCATGATATCTTGATTTTGTCCCTAGAAATGACAGTGAAACAATGTACGACATAATATGATGACGGTTTTGCATTGACCACTAGGATGGCGTCCTTCACTGAGAAGTTCCCCATTGGAACTGGTGACCATTACGACTGACCGTTACGGTTGATTCCAATGTTACCGAACGAAAAAATGATCACCTACATCATCAAATCATGATTAACATACCTCTAAGATATCCAACATCCTTTTATTCTTTTTATTCAGTTCCTTGGCTGTCTTTGACTGCACCATCGACTCATTAATGTACTTTGGAAGATCTGTCAATTTTGCTTTTAGCATCTTCAACCGGTCATAAAGTTCAGTCAGGTTGTGTTTGGTAGGTGGATTGAGAAAGTCCTTCACTTTATTCAGCAGGTCCATAGCTGCCCTGAGAAGTAGACATGTTATTACCCTTATGGCCCATTTGGGAAGGTTTCATCACAACCTGCATGACGTAATGGTTACCACAAACTCTTACATGATCGATACTTATTGACCAGGGGCCGTATGCACAAAACATCTTAAGTGAAAAATTTCCCTTAATCTATTTTACCAAACAATAGATAAGGGAAATTTTTCACTTAAGATGTTTTGTGCATACGGCTCCAGGGATTTTCTTCACAAAGCCACGTAACTTTAAGGGCACACAAATCCTTTGTCAGGCTGAGAGTTAACAATAGCTTTCCCGCAACTGAACAATAGTTACACACTCCGTAAAATTACGACAGCTTCGTGAATAAGGTCCCTGATTCCTTGAAACGAAGTCGATCTATTACTAGAACTAGAAATCTTACTTCTTCTCTTTGTTTGCCTTCCTTTCTGGTCGAGAAACGTCCCTCTTCTTAATAGATCGGAGAATTCCCTCGGCTCTGTTGATCAGTTTTGACATTCGGTCATCAGACAAGAACTTTGTCTTGTTTGTCAACTGGTCATGGACCTTCGTAACAAAATCTGCAACAAAGACGTTTTTACCAAATAAAATAAAAGCAAAATGGTGACTCAAACTCCTCACATCGATCGTTTGTGCCAAGAAGAAAACATCATCTTTCCTTTGTGGTCCAAATGCCATCGTTGGTTTATGGGCAAAGGAATGGACAACAATGAAAAGTAAAGTGCAGTTACTGTAATATTTCAATGTGTTATACATGTAGCAGTGTTGATTACGTCATAATTTACCTTTCACATCTCTATGAATGTTGTTATTCATCACCAAGAGATCGACCGCCTTGTTTTTTAGTTCTCGTGCTGTTGTTCGTGAAGCATTGCTTTTGGACTTTGTATCTCTTATCTGAAAGAAGGTTCGTAAAAATTACAATCTTTCTAATGTCATAACGAATAAAAGGAAGAATGAATGTGTTTTGCTTACCTCTGACATGGATGGAAAAAGAGAGATGGAGAAATCTGGTCTATTCATTGGTCTTACCTTCATTCGGGAATCTGCCACCATTTTTCTAGCTGGAACTTCGTCCTGTCGCAACGTGTTTATGGCATCAAGCCGAGCCTTCTCATGTTTATCCTGAAATACAGCAAATATTTTTATATATCTCTAAATCCGGTTTAGCGAATGGTAAGTACGGTGAAACTGATTAGATACACGGAATGTAAATTTTGCCAAAGAGAAGAGTCCACGCGTTTTGAATGTAATGTTTCACCTTTAGGTATTTAGTGGCATTTTCAATAGTGTACAGTCGTTGCCATGGCACCACTGAGGCTGCAGTAACATCCATCTTTGCCGACTGTGTCTCCATCTCATCCAATGTCTCCATAAGATCCCTGGTGCATCCCTTGTCACAGGCTAGGAACAAGAATAACAGTGAATGTACAGATAATCGACAAGAACGATAGAACCATTGACGAAAGAGAGGCGGATTAAGTTTCAGATCTCAAAGAGTCTATTCTACAGGCCAAACACTGCCAAAGGGCCAAACAAAGCCAAAGGGAGTTATCCACATCAACAAATCAATGTATAGGGCACTGTCCCCATGCCCCCCCCCCAAGTACATTTGTACCCTATTTCAAGAAATCTGGAATGGGCTCATTCTGGAGAATTTTGTTTGTAAACAAACGACAAATGTTGTCAATCAACCACCTTACATGGCCTGAAATCGACAAACCTTTGAGAGCAGAATCTTTCTAAGTCCCTCCAATGAGGTTACAAAACTTACATTTGCAGGTCCCAGCAACCACAGCAAATCTTGGTTCGCACTTGTCACACATCTTCCCAGTAATTCCTCCCTTACATGGACACTGCCCTGTGCTATCGCATGTGTCGTTAAACGAGCCCACGTCATTACAGTTACACGGCCGACAGAAACTGCCAAGTTTTGTTGGTTCACCGTAGAAGCCTGCACCGCATCTAGAAAGGTAAATTAACGATTCGGATTGTCAGCTTTTAGAAAAGAAAAACCAAAGAAGATTCTGAATTTGGATGTCATTCAACTGAAAGGCATCGCTGTTACAGAATCATAAAGCAATTTTCCTTTCACAGTCTCCACTCATCAATCAGTAAACTACTGGCCATGGGGCATTTGAATTCGTGAGAAAGCATTTTTAGAAGGTCTTTGGATTAAAAGATTGCTAATTAATGTTCGAAGCAAATGCGGTAAGCAAGACGTCAACGAATGCGACTTGGTTTGATGAGGCAGAGCTCGATGGGGAAGGTAGGGAAGGGTAGAAAGCCAAACTTACCTCTCACACTTATCACCAATATAACCTGGCGGACAATCTGTGCAGATGTAATTTCCTGGTTTGGGTTTGGGATTGGTAGCAATGCATCTAGGGCTGAAGCTTTAAAGGAAAATCTTGGTAAACAACTTATTTGGTGGAGGAAACTTCTCCTAGCTGAAACATTCGTAGTTAGAAACAACTTGTTTGGTGGAGGAAACTTCTCCTAGCTGAAACATTCGTAGTTAGAAACAACGATCCTGGTTTTCATCTACTAACAGGATGAGATCCACGAATTTCTTGGACTCCAAACGCACAAAACTGTGCGAGCAACAACAACGGTAGAAGAAATACGTACTTGTTTTTTGGATTGACAAGTGGACATTTGCACCTCCTGCATGATCCTGGACCGAGGGTAGCATTGCCATAGTAACCAACCTCACAGACATCACACTTGTCACCTTCAGTGTTGTTGGAGCAATTCTGCATAACAGACGGACAGGCAGACACTGTTTAACTGACCGAAACATCACCAGTATAGTAACTGGCTACGGTCGAGAAATACATGTAGGTTAGTAATAGTAATTTTGATTTTTATTTGGTGGGAAATATTTGCTGGAACGGAAGACACTGGCCAAAATATCGACTTACAAAACATCTCCCGTTTTCTTTGTCACAAACAGATGAGTGATTGTTACAATTGCATGCCTTTGCATCACCAATCAAGTTCTTTGGGTCTGGGTCCTTCAAGAAATCGTCACCCTTTTCTCTGTAGTACCCTTCAGCTGGGTCCTTAAATGAAAACAACACGGCGAAATGTAGCAGGTACAACATGATATGGCGAAGAAAGAAATTTTGTTGGCAAGAAATTTATACTTTGTCTTCTCACTTATGCCTACCTGACAAGACGACCCTTCATACTGCGGAGGGCATTTGCACATTTCTACCCCAGTTGCATTGGGTCCAGTCATATTCTCCCCTGGAACAGCATAATCAAGGCTGACTCTCTTCAGACTAGCAAAGCTTATCGAGGTTGCTGATGGTGCTGCACGGACCAAGAGGGACTGGACGTTCTGTAAGGCAACCAGGAGCATCTCCCTGGAGACAGGCCGACGGTCGTGGGTGTTCAAGTCTGACCAGTTTTCCTGAAAATGAAACAAATGTTCAGGGACCTTATTCACAAAGCACCCGTAACGTTATGGGCAAGCAGGTCTTTTGTCAGGCTGATAGTGAACAGTAGATCCCCCCCCCAAATGGACAATAGTTTACGAGATCTTCGTGAATAAGGTTCCATAAACGGTGTTGTTGAAATACTTGAAATGTAAGTTGGTGCAAGGGTTTCTTGGAAAGATCGGCATATGACAAAACATACGAAGGACATTTTTTTCGTGTGTTTCAGATAGCTACATGTAGTCTTCAGGGCACATGTAACATTTCAAAGCATTGGAGGAGGCCCATAATGTACACCAAAAAGTCGATAGCTCCCTTATCTATTTTTGATATTACTGAATATCTGCCATTTTAGGAATGATGATATGATACATGTACATGTATATTAATAACAATATTGTTGAACGTCGTAAATCTATCTTCGTGATAGCCATTTATAACATTGATTTATAAATATTTCCTGATTATCGTGTCCTTGGGTTTTCATCAACAACATAACAAAGCGCCATCAATGTGTTCCTTTATTTAGATCCAGTTGCTCGACATGAGAAGATGCAAGTATTACTGTAACGGCCCCTTCAGTGTTGATGGCTAAATTTTCATGGCAGCCATCTCGCATATCCGACGTATCTGAGCCACAAATGAGGCGGGTCTCAGAATTCCTATCACATCAGCAATGATGCTGGCGACTGGTTTACCCTGACTTGCACAATGGTAAGAACCCCTACCACGGACGAAGCCGACAATGGCCTGACAAGGGTGATGACCTCATTAACATTGGCACATCTGGATAAGGTCTTGGCATTCTTTCAGGGCTATATGACGATCATCATTGCATCTGCTGGACTTTTGGGTAACGGCCTTTCTTTAGTTGTGTTCATACGAACAAGAAGGAAACAGGATGCTAGTATTCATTACTTGAGTTGCTTGGCCGCTTCCGATACCGCCTATATTGTTGCTACGTTGGTCACAGTATGGCCCCGACAAGGCCTACAGTTCATCGTCGACTACACGCCAGTTGATATCATGACTATTTCGACGTTCTCTTGCAAAATATCTAACTACATTCTCATGATATCGAGCTTCATGTCAGCATGGCTGATCGCAGCGTATTCCGTGGAAAGAGCCATTGTTGTTTGGTTTCCGCTAAAGAGAGCCAATATCACAACAAAGAAACGTTTTTTGGCCATCGGAATCGTATTTCTGATGTCCGCTGCGACAACTGTCCATCGTCCTATCTTGGTAGATGTGTACTTCGGATATGGAATGGTCCTTTGCTACTACATAGGTAATGTCACAATGCAATTAGCTCTACTAGAAGTTGACTGGGGACTGTTTTTCTACATCCCTTGTGTCATCATGCTGGTTGCAAATTTCTTCATTCTGATTGGAATCTTCCGTGGTTCTCAAAAGCGAGCTGAGATGTCAAAAGACGACAGGCAAGACATGAAGATCTTGTTGAATCTACTGCTTATTTCTTTCACATACATAATTCTCATGACCCCCAACGCCGCCCTCTGGCTGTTGTACGTTATATACTCAAGTATGAACCCTGACCCCTCATTTATTGACCTTCTTATCAAAATCGCCGGTTTTTGCGATGTCATCGGCCTGTGCAACTTCGCGTTCAACTTCATTATCTATGGTTGCACACTGCCATTTTATAAGGCAGAACTGAACAGTATGTTTTGCTGCCGAAGAAAAAAGTGACATTTTTAGACAGACTCATACTTGATACGTGTAATATGGAACCTACTAGACCTCGGCGAAAGTCCTTATTACTTGTTATCAAGTATTATGTCTGAATATCTGCAATTTACATGTTGTTTAATTGATGTTATATTGAACATCGTTAATCGAGGCTATATTCATGATCGTCTTTTATAGCATTGCTATAAATATTACGTTTCTTAATAACTGCATTCGTGTGCTTCCTCAACAACACATCTAAGGACCATTTGTTTGTTTAATCGAGACACATTGGTCAACACGTGCAGACAGCTACAGGGTAGTACATGGATAAATCACTGCAATAACTAATTCAATACTGGCAGCTGGATGCTTACGGCAGCCATCCTACAAATCCGTATCTTAGTCACAAAGGAGGCGCGTCTCTGAAGGTTTCCTACCGGGTAGCCTATCCTACACCATCCTCGCACCCAGGGTCTTCAAAACCGCTCCCCTCCTCGCATTGTTTTACTCGTTCATGTCAGGGAGGGGCACGACCGTAAATGACCTGAAATTCTCGGATGATGCTACACTGGAGCCTGGACATACACAATGGTGAAAATCACTAGCACGGAAGAACCTGACAACGGCCTGACCAGGGTGATGACTTCACTGGCACAGCAGGACAAAGTGTTGGCATTCTTTCAGAGTTTTATAACGATCATCATAGCATCTACAGGACTTTTGGGTAACGGCCTTTCGTTAGTTGTGTTTATACGAACTAGAAAGAGAGAGGACGCCAGTGTACAATATCTAAGTTGTTTGGCTATTTCGGATACTGCCTATATTGTTGCCAATCTAGTCCTAGTATGGCCTCGGCAAGGCCTACAGTTCATCACCGACCACACGCCAGTGGATATCTTGACAATTTCAACATTCGCTTGCAAGATATCGAGTTTCATCATGATGATATCAGGCGCCATGTCAGCATGGCTGATAGCAGCGTATTCGGTGGAAAGAGCCGTTGTTGTTTGGTTTCCGCTAAAGAGAGCAAATATCACAAAGAAAAAACGTTCGTACGCCATTGGAACCTTATTTCTGATATGTGCTGCGATGGTTCTTTATCAGCCTATCTTATCTGATGTGTACTTCGCTTATGGTATGTTCCTCTGTAATTATGTAGTTAATGCTGTAATGCAGTTAGTGATACAACAAATCGACTGGGGACTGTATTTTTACATCCCTTGTATCACCATACTGGTGGCTAATTGCTTCATTTTAGTTGGAATTTTCCGCGGTTCTCGTAAGCGAGCTGAGATGTCAAAAGACGACAAGCAAGATATGAAGGTTTTGTTCAGTCTTCTTTTCATTTCTTTTGCATACGTTACTCTAATGACGCCAAGCGCTGTCACTTGGCTGTCGTACGTTATATACGCAAATACAAATTCCGACCAAGCATTACTTGACCTCATTATACACATTGCAGGGTTTTGTGACGTCATCAGTTTATGTAATTTCGCATCTAACTTCATTATCTACGGCTGCACATTACCATTTTACAAGGAAGAACTTAAAACTATGTTTGGTTGCCAGAAAAAGGGAGTTTTCAGACAAACCCTCCAAAAATGATTGGTCAGCACAACTTTTTTTATGTTTTGAGGTAGTGGTCTTGCTCCGAGTGCCAGAAATCAGCACTAAATAGCCAGATTCATTTTGTCTCCACCCTACATGTAACAATATAAGCTATAGACCAAGCCTCATAATGTATACCTGTCCAAAAAGTCAGAGGCCGTATTCTAGAAGCTTCCTTAACTCTAAGGTTTACCTAGCTATTCTTTGAAGAACAGAATACAAAAGCTTTTAAGTGGACCTTGGAGTTGAGGAGGCTTCTACAGGGTGGGCCAGAGAAAGTGTCCCTCAAACAATAGGGAAACAATAAAAATGCTATTGTTCGAGGGACACTTTCTCTGGCCCACCCTGTTGAATACGGGCCCATGTTATCATCGGTATCAAAGGACTGAATCTTAAATCTACATGTACAGTTGTTCGATAATAGACTGAATATCCTTCATCTAAATTAATGATAGCTACTTATAGCGCTGATTTATAAACCTTAGATGATTCTCAGTTGTTGTGTCATGCTATTTTCATCAACAGCATAACAATGCGTCAATGCAATTCCTTTACTTCAAAGGAGGAGATGTCCAACACACACCACGACACAAGGGTTCAGTTTCGCTAAATGTTCATGGCAGCCACCCTGCGAATTCATATCTCAAACCAAGAAGTGAGGCGCGTCTCAGAAGGTTTTCCATTTCGCAGTGCTACACTGGAGACTGGTGTAATGCACAATGGTGGGAATTACTACCACGGACGAAATCGGCAATGGCCCGACAAGGGTGATGACGTCATTGGCTCGGCTGGATAAGGTGTTGGCATTTTTTCAAGGCTATATGACGATCATCATTGCATGTACTGGGCTTCTTGGAAATGGCCTTTCTTTAGCTGTGTTCATACGAACTAGGAAGAGACAGGATGCTAGCATTCAGTATTTGAGTTGTTTAGCTGTTTCGGATACTGCCTATATCATTGCTACGCTAGTCCTAACATGGCCTCGGCAAGGCCTACAGTTCATTACCGGCTACACGCCAGTAGATATATTGACACTGTCAACATTCAGTTGCAAAATATCTTACTACGTCCTCTTGATATCCGGCACGATGTCCGGGTGGCTGATCGCAGCGTATTCGGTAGAAAGGGCCGTTGTTGTATGGTTTCCGCTTAAAAGATCCAATATCACGACAAGGAAACGTTCATTCACCATCGGAATAATATTTCTGGTGGCAGCGTATGGCATGATATCCGTTGCAAAATTCGATACCAAACATATTTATGTTGGAAGTGTATATTTGCATGGGACATACACATTTATGTTCGATAAAACTTAATGTGTGCATGCGATAAAGTTCATATTCATGTTCGATGTTACATCTATGCATGGGCTAAAATTACATTTATGTTCGATGCTACTTCCGGTTTCATGCGAACTCGGAATTGTGGGTAATCAAAACGTAACATGTGCGTATGGTAAAAGTTCACATTCATGTCCGATGTCACATCCATGCATGCGCTAAAATTACATTTATGTTCGATGTGACTTCCGCTTTTGTGCGAACTCGGAATTCTGGGTAACTTTGAAAGGATGACCCTGATTGGCTCCCGTGTTTTAAGGCCATGTAAATGAAATAGTTGGTTAACATCCTTCGACTCTCAATTGTCTGAGGAGGGCGGGAGGTCTTTTAAATTTTTTTCTTGAGTTTGAGATGCATGTTACCATGGTAACCATCTTGATGAGGCCGAATTTGATTGGATATTGGTTTATGGTGATGTCCCATGATGCCTGGCGTGAATGAAGAAAAATGTGCAGGTGAAGGGTGCAGGAAGGAAGCAATGTCCATCTAGGGCTTTTTCGGACAATAGCACCGGTTTCCTCCTATCCGAC
>NMRB01000815.1:229334-249733 GCA_002633025.1 Notospermus geniculatus | reverse complement strand
GACAAGGGTGATGACGTCATTGGCTCGGCTGGATAAGGTGTTGGCATTTTTTCAGGGCTATATGACGATCATCATTGCATGTACTGGGCTTCTTGGAAATGGCCTTTCTTTAGCTGTGTTCATACGAACTAGGAAAAGACAGGATGCTAGCATTCAGTATTTGAGTTGTTTAGCTGTTTCGGATACCGCCTATATCATTGCTACGCTGGTCCTAACATGGCCTCGGCAAGGCCTACAGTTCATTACCGGCTACACGCCAGTAGATATATTGACATTCTCAACATTCGGTTGCAAAATATCTTACTACGTCCTCTTGATATCCGGCACGATATCAGGGTGGCTGATCGCAGCGTATTCGGTGGAAAGGGCCGTTGTTGTTTGGTTTCCGCTTAAAAGATCCAATATCACGACTAGGAAACGTTCATTCACCATCGGAATCATATTTCTGGTGGCAGCGGTGATAATTCTTTATCGTCCCATCTTAGTAGATGTTTACTCCGCTGATCATGATATCGTCCTCTGTTTTTATGTAGGCAATGTCACAATGAGGATAGCCGTGCAGCAAGTGGACTGGGGAATGTATTTTTACATCCCTTGTATCACCATACTGGTTGCTAATTGCTTCATTTTAGTTGGAATTTTCCGTGGTTCTCGTAAGCGAGCTGAGATGTCAAAAGACGACAAGCAAGATATGAAGGTTTTGTTCAGTCTTCTTTTCATTTCTTTTGCATACGTCACTCTAATGACGCCAAGCGCTGTCACCTGGCTGTCGTACCTTATATTCTCATATACAGACTCCGACCAAGCACTTCTTGACCTCATTTTTCACATTGCAGGGTTTTGTGACGTCATTAATCTGTGTAATTTCGCATCTAACTTCATTATCTATGGCTGCACATTACCATTTTACAAGGAAGAACTTCACACTATGTTTGGTTGCCAGAAGGGAGTTTTTAGACAAACCCTTTAAAAATGATTGGTCGGCACAACTTTTTGTTCTGTTTTGAGGTAAAGTGGTCTTGTTCCGAGTGCCAGAAATCAGCAAATAGCCGCATTCATTTTCTCTCATCATCATCATCATAACGGCGTCGTGAGCCTAGGATTGGCTCTTTGCCATAAAAAGTAACATATATACAGTTTCACAAAGCGCATGCAAAGCGGGTAAGGACGGACTCCAGTTAATCATGGTTATATACACCCTACGTGTAACAAAAAAGGTATGGACCAAGCCTCATAATGTGTACCAAAAAGTCCAGATGCCGTATTTTAATAGCTTCCTTAACTCTAAGGTTTATCTTTAGTTATTGTTTGCAGGGCAGAATACAAAATCTTAAAGTGGACGAATCGCCCGACGATTGAAATCGTGGTCTTAATCGTGGAGGAATCGTGGTGATCTTATCAGATCTTGAGGTCAATCGTGTTGATCGCAGGAAAGTTTTGGACAGTTTATGCTGTGTTCCCACTATCACCAATAACACCACGATTGAAATCGTGGAATAATCGTGGTGGTCCTACAGATCCTGAGGTCAGTCGCGGCAATCGTATTGATCGCAGAAAAGTTTTGAACGGTTCAAAAATTTTCTACGATCAACACGATTGTCACAATTGCCCTCAAGATGTGATACGGACCGCACGGCAGTGGGAACTTAGCATTATAGGAGGCTTCTACGGGCCCATGTTATCATCGGTATCAAAGGAGCGAATCTTCCATCTGCAAGTAGTTGTTCGATGATAGATTGGATATCCTTTATGCACGTATATTTTAATAATAGCTACTTATAGTACTGATTTATACTTAGATAATTCTCAGTTGTTGTGTCATACTATTTTTATCAACAGCGTAACTATGCGTCAATGCAATTCCTTTACTTCAAAGGACGAGATGTCCAACACACAACACGACACAAGGGTCCAAAGATGTATCACTGCAACGACTGCTTTAGTTTCGATAGCTAAATGTTCATGGCAACAATCCTGCGAATTCATATCTCAAACCACGAAGTGAGGCGCGTCTCAGAAGGTTTTCTATTTCGGAGTGCTACACTGGAGACAACTGTAGTGCAAAATGGTGGGAATTACTACCACCGACGAAATCGGCAATGGCCCGACAAGGGTGACGACGTCATTGGCTCAGCTGGATAAGGTGTTGGCATTTTTTCAGGGCTATATGACGATCATCATTGCATGTACTGGGCTTCTTGGAAATGGCCTTTCTTTAGCTGTGTTCATACGAACTAGGAAGAGACAGGATGCCAGCATTCAGTATTTGAGTTGCTTAGCTGTTTGGGATACCGCCTATATCATTGCTACGCTAGTCCTAACATGGCCTCGGCAAGGCCTACAGTTCATTACCGGCTACATGCCAGTAGATATATTGACACTGTCAACATTCAGTTGCAAAATATCTTACTACGTCCTCTTGATATCCGGCACGATATCAGGGTGGCTGATCGCAGCGTATTCGGTAGAAAGGGCCGTTGTTGTATGGCTTCCGCTTAAGAGATCCAATATTACGACTAGGAAACGTTCATTCACCATCGGAATCATATTTCTGGTGGCATTGGTGACAAATCTTTATCGTCCCATCTTAGTAGATGTCTACTCCGCTGATCATGGTGTTGTCCTCTGTTTATATGCGGGCAATGTCATAGTGAGGATAGCCATGCAGCAAGTGGATTGGGCAATGTATTTCTACATCCCTTGTGTCACCATACTGGTTGCTAATTGCTTCATTTTAGTTGGAATTTTCCGTGGTTCTCGTAAGCGAGCTGAGATGTCAAAAGACGACAAGCAGGACATGAAGGTTTTGTTCAGTCTTCTTTTCATTTCTTTTGCATACGTCACTCTAATGACGCCAAGCGCTGTCACCTGGCTGTCGTACCTTATATTCTCATATACAGACTCCGACCAAGCACTTCTTGACCTCATTTTTCACATTGCAGGGTTTTGTGACGCCATTACTCTGTGTAATTTCGCATCTAACTTCATTATCTATGGCTGCACATTACCATTTTACAAGGAAGAACTTCAGACTATGTTTGGTTGCCAGAAAAAGGGAGTTTTTAGACAAACCCTTTGAAAATGTACATGTATGGTCAGCACAATTGTTATTTATTTTGAGGTAAAGTGGTCTTGGTCCGAGTGCCAGAAATCAGCACTAAATAGTCGCATTCATTTTGTTTCCAACCTACATAAGTATACCAAAAAGTCCAAAGGCCATATTCTAGAAGCTTCCTTAACTCTAAGGTTTACCTTTAGCTATTGTTTGCAGGGCAGAATACAAAAGCTTTAGGTGGACGTTAGAGTTCAGGAGGCATCTAGAATACGGGCCCGTGCTATCGTCGGTATCAAAGGACTGGATCTTCCATCTACTTGTAGGCTACAGAATATGTTCGATAATAGATTGAATATCCTTTGTACATTTTAATGATAGCTACTTATAGCGCTGATTTATAAACCTTAGATGATTCTCAGTTGTTGTGTCATGCTATTTTCATCAACAGCATAACAATGCGTCAATGCAATTCTTTCACTTCAAAGGACGAGGTGTCCAACACACAACACGAGACAAAGGCTCCAAAGATGTATCACTGTATCGACTACTTCAGTTTCGATAGCTAGAAATGTTCACGGCACCCATCCTCCGAATTCGTATCTCAAACCACGAAGTGAGGCGCGTCTCAGAAGGTTTTCCATTTCGCAGTGCTACACTGGAGACTGGTGTAATGCACAATGGTGGGAATTGCTACCACCGACGAAATCGGCAAGGGCCTGACAAGGGTGATGACGTCATTGGCTCGGCTGGATAAGGTGTTGGCATTTTTTCAAGGCTATATGACGATCATCATTGCATGTACTGGGCTTCTTGGAAATGGCCTTTCTTTAGCTGTGTTCGTACGAACTAGGAAGAGACAGGATGCTAGCATTCAGTATTTGAGTTGCTTAGCTGTTTCGGATACTGCCTATATCATTGCTACGCTAGTCCTAGTATGGCCTCGGCAAGGCCTACAGTTCATCATCGGCTACACGCCAGTAGATATATTGACATTGTCAACATTCGCTTGCAAAATATCTAACTACTTCCTCATGATATCTGGTACGATGTCAGCATGGTTGATCGCAGCGTATTCGGTGGAAAGGGCCGTTGTTGTTTGGTTTCCACTAAAGAGATCCAATATCACGACAAGGAAACGTTCATTCACCATCGGAATCATGTTTCTGGTGGTAGCGGTGATAATTCTTTATCGTCCCATCTTAGTAGATGTGTACTTCGCTTATGGTATTGTCCTGTGTTTTTATGTAGGTAATGTAATAATGCAGATAGCTATGCAGCAAGTGGATTGGGGACTGTATTTCTACATCCCTTGTGTCACCATACTGGTGGCTAATTGCTTCATTTTAGTCGGAATTTTCCGTGGTTCTCGTAAGCGAGCTGAGATGACAAAAGATGACAAGCAAGACATGAAGGTTTTGTTCAATCTTCTCCTAATTTCTTCTGCATATGTAATTCTGATGGCGCCACGTGCTGCCATTTGGCTGTCGTACGTTGTGTACTCCTTTTCAAAATCCGACCAAGCATTACTTAACCTCATTATTCACATTGCAGGATTTTTTGATGTCATTGGTTTATGTAATTTCGCTTTTAACTTCATTATCTACGGCTGCACGTTACCATTTTACAAGGAAGAACTTAACAGCATGTTTGGTTGCCAGAAAAAGGGAGTTTTTCGACGAAAGGGGGTTGTCAGGTGAAGATCGGGATTGAAAAAACCTACGACATGCATTTTGCCTTCATCCTTTATACCTTACACAGCAGATGTTATAATAAAATATGTTACTATTAGACCTCATCAAAGGTCCTTATTGACAGGTATGAAATAAATAAATATCTGCTATCTAGGCTATTCATTATTGCCATTTTTAGCATTGATTTATAAATGTTACAATTTTCTCGATTGGGTCTACTCTCTGCGACTTCATCAACAACGTTAGTAAGCGCCAATATTCCTTATTGTTCGACATCGTAAGTGAGCAAGGGATATGTAACTGTAACGGTTCGTGCACTATCAATAGCTTATGTTCATGGCAACCATCCGGTCAATTCGTATCCGCGTAGCCACAAAGGAGGTTCGTCTCAAAGGGGTACAGATCACGTATGATACACTGGAACCTCATGTACCCTGACTGGCACAATGGTGAGAACCCCTACCACGGACGAAACCGACAATGGCCTGACAAGGGTGATGACGTCATTAACATTGGCACATCTGGATAAGGTCTTGGCATTCTTTCAGGGCTATATGACGATCATCATTGCATCTACGGGGCTACTCGGAAATGGCCTTTCTATAGTTGTGTTTGTACGATCAAGGAGGAGACAAGACGCTAGTATTCACTATTTGAGTTGTTTGGCTGCTTCCGATGCTGTTTATATCGTTGCTACGCTAGTCACACTATGGCCTCGACAAGGCCTACAGTTCATCGTCGACTACAGGCCAGTTGATATCATGACTATTTCAACATTCTCTTGCAAAATATCGAACTACATTCTCATGATATCGAGCTTCATGTCAGCATGGCTGATCGCAGCTTATTCCCTGGAAAGAGCCATTGTTGTTTGGTTTCCGCTAAAGAGAGCCAATATCACAACAAAGAAACGTTTCTTGGCCGTCGGAATCGTATTTCTGATGTCCGCTGCGACAACTGTCCATCGTCCTATCTTGGTAGATGTGTACTTCGGTTATGGTATGGTCCTTTGCTACTACATAGGTAATGTCACAATGCAGTTAGCTCTATTAGAAGTTGACTACGGGCTTTATTACTACATCCCTTGTGTCGTCATGCTGGTTGCAAATTGCTTCATTCTGATTGGAATCTTCCGTGGTTCTCAAAAGCGAGCTGAGATGTCAAAAGACGACAGGCAAGACATGAAGATCTTGTTGAATCTCCTGCTTATTTCTTTTACATATATAATTCTCATGACCCCCAACGCCGCCGTCTGGCTGTTATACGTCATATACTCCAATATGAACCCTGACCCATCATTTATTGGCCTTCTTATCAAAACAGCCGGGTTTTGCGATGTCATCGCCTTGTGTAACTATGCATTTAATTTCATTATCTACGGTTGTACATTGCCATTTTATAAGGCAGAGGTAAAGAGTATGTTTTGCTGCTCAAAAAAGTGACCATTTTAAAGATACCATTTGTCAGAACCGACAGGTTGCAAAATGTAGGAAATATCTTCTGCTGCTGAATAGAAACACGTTTTAATTTTGACAAATCAATCGCCTTTGCTCAGATCTACCACTAACCAAATGCTCACTCGGCGGTTATTTTACGTCGGAGACAGAAAAACCTTAGTTCCCGACTTAACCATACTGCTGAGTGGGGAAATGTGCAATGGTGGTGCCAGAAACCCTAGGACGCTTCTGAACCGAGAAACAATACCAAACTTACCTCCCTCAGAGCAACTTCAAAAACGTTATTTTCTCCTTCCACTAACGGTGTGTTGTCGTAATACTCGAGATAGATCCTATGGTTGCCTACAAGCTGGATGAGAGGGATGTTATCCCCTGCTACTGGCGATGGAGTGCTGGCAATTCCCCGACGCTTGGTCTCATAGTAGACGGTGAAACGTAGTTTTCCATTGTATGATAAAATCTGAAAAGAAGCGTAGCATGGATAACAGATGACGTCCAATGAAATTGCTAGCCAAGTTAAAGTAGGGGCCTAGTACAGACGCGAAACCCCGATTTTGGGCAATATATGTGCTCCTTTTTGAATAACATAATTTTTTCCAGTTTTCATATTGTACAGTATTTGGATGGTGTGGAATCGGAATCCGTCGAGTGCAAGGACAGTTACCTTATCACCTCGGAAATCACCAACAAGACTCCAGTAGAGAGGTTTGTTTGAGTTAATGTGAACCAAGTCTGCTCCTGGTGGAATGACTAACAGAGCTCTCCTGGGGTCGATGGCAAATGCAGCTTCACTTCTCGACACAAAGGTGACATTCCTCTCCTGTGCAAACAGCTGTAACGAAGAGATGGAGATTTTGACTCCACAAATATCATCCTGGGTCATATTAGACTCTTTGGCATTTCTGCGGCAGAGAGCTGCATAAGAACTTGTAGGACGAAAGGTTCGTGTGATAATAGCACCTGACAGAACACAGATTGTGGAGCATCGTTCCCAATGGCATACAAAGGGACTGCTAATACAGGGAGGCCTACGCAGTTCTCTGCGATATTCAAATTCATTCAAATGGCAGTACCAGGGTAGCAGCCAACGTATACTAGGGGTGTTACTGTTATCCCCTACTTACCCTACTCCATACATAAGGGGCCTGTTCGCACTCCTCTGTCCTACCGAAGCAGAAGCACTCGGTACATCCTTTCGGATTGCCATCGTCAAGACTGAATGTTCCTTGCTTACATGTGTTGCATTTTTTCCCAACAACATTATCCTGTATAGATAGAAAGATATTTAGGTTGCTTATATTCCCAGAGAATAACCATTTGAGGCAATTTTATGATATTACGCCTGCAGCCCAATCAGTAAATTGCGGTGATTGACAGTTAATTGATGACGGTGGTGACGATTGACAGGTAGAGGTGGAGATGACTGACGGGTTCGGGCTTGCCTAAGTGATTAGTCCTGTTGCCAATAAAAAATTGATGTAGGCCTATAAAACTAGTAGGCCTACCAAATATGAGAGGACTGAGGGAGTTATTTGTTGTCTATCCCCATTTACCTCGGATAGGCCTACCTACCTTGCATCGACATTGTCCTGAACCATCGCACTGGCAGAGTCCATTCCTGCACCCATTCGGTAACGTGCCATCCAGGTTGCACATACACGGTTTACAAGTTGGATAGTTAATGTAGCCAAAGCTACATTCATCACACTTTTTACCCGTGAACTCCAGTTTACAAGGACAGTTGCCGGTCATTCCATCACAGTCACGGCCTATGGAACCAATGGAACAGTTGCACGGCTGAAAGAAACAGATTGTGTCAGGTAAGCAGCATCCCCGTCCGTGATGCAAAATTTCTGTACAATGTGAAATGAAGAGCCTTCTACCCCTTACTTATCATTCACTTTATTTCGACCTTCAAAATCCTACATTGAAATAACCGTAACTTACCTTGCATCCATCGTATGGGTCATGGTCAAAGGTGAACGGTGCACAGTCTTCACATCTCCTTCCGACCGTGTTGGGAGGACACTTACACTTCCCTGTGATACGATCACACACAGTGCCAGGTACATCGCACACATCACAAGCTGAAAATGAATATCAGTTGAAGCTGTTAATCATCACGCAATGTTTTAAGCAACAAAATCACAAAAGGTAACTGAAAGTCACGGTTACTTACTCAAACAGCCATTTTCACTGAAACCCCAGTGATCCTTCTTGCATTTGTTGCATGTTCTTCCCCTAACACCAGGCTTGCAAGGACATTGTCCACTAAATGGGTTACATACTGATGAAATGGAACCGACGGGGTCGCATCCACAAGCCTGGGCACCTCCATTATCTTTATCACTGCCATCTTTTCCATCTCCATCCTTCCCACCATCTCCATCTTTTCCACCATCTCCATCTTTACCACCGTCTCCGTCTTTTCCACCATCTCCATCCTTCCCACCATCTCCATCCTTCCCACCATCACCATCCTTTCCACCATCTCCATCCTTTCCTCCATCTCCATCCTTTCCACCATCTCCATCCTTTCCACCATCCCCATCCTTGCCACCATCTCCATCCTTTCCACCGTCTCCATCTTTTCCACCATCCTTCCCACCATCTCCATCCTTTCCACCATCCTTCCCACCATCTCCATCCTTTCCACCTCCATCCTTTCCACCATCTCCGTCTTTTCCACCATCTCCATCCTTCTTACCATCTCCATCCTTGCCACCATCGCCATCCTTTCCACCATCACCGTCTCCATCGGTATCATTTCTCCAAAAAAAGCCAGGCTGAAGCAAGAAATGCCAAATACCGTCTCAGACGTTAAGTACATAGAAAAGCAGACAGCGATGACGCTGGCAATTGCTGGGCAGAATCCATTCCACACTGTTTATGGAAGACAAAAACATACGGGGCATGGAAATACAAATGAAATTCTTACCTTCACTGCACCACACTTTTTACCAATAACATTGGGCCGGCAGTTACAGGTGCCATTCAGCTGGTTGCAGCTGATGCCGTAGGAGCCCATGCGATTACAATTACAGGCTGAAATGAGACAAATGGAGTTCCAAGTAAACCAATGTTACCCGACATGCTGGTTATCAAATACGCCATTCAAACACATATTTTGAAATGGTAAGCTTACCTTTGCATCCATTTTCTGAATATCCGTAATACCCTGGAGCACACCTATCACATTTCACGCCAGTGACTCCAAACTTGCAGGGGCACAGCCCAGTAACCTGATCACAGATGCTTGAGTTCGAACCCGTCGTGTTGCAGGCACAAGAACGACAACCGTCCTTGATGTCACCCGTACCAATCTGAAAACAGAAAAACCAAGTTTGCTGATTGTGATAACTCCTGTATACATGTAGATACGACATCATGACTGGACTATCTCGACGATGAAAATGGCATTAGCTTATTGAGTCATTGACTTACCACACACTTGTCACACATCTTTCCAGTGAAGTTGGCTTTACAGTAGCACTGACCGTCGATTTGATTGCAGCTGGAGTTCAAAGAACCGTATCTGTTGCACCCACAAGCTGGCGAGAGAGGGAAGAACGTTACAGTGCTATCCACGAACGTTTTTAGCAGATACATTGTACATGCATCCAAAAAATCATTTTCGTTCACAACATGTACATGTAGTTCGAAAAAGGATCGAATTGTCAACAATGTAGAAGTTTGTGAAGTTGTAGAATCATAGAAACAGGATGAGTCATTCCTTACCTCTGCATTCCTGCTTCAAAGGGTTGCCAAAGAATCCATCTTTGCAGCGTTCACAGTTGTAACCTTCAGAGTTGAATATACACTTCAAGCACTGACCAGTGGTTGTATTGCAGTTACCCACAACGTTCGGATCCACGTTACCACTACAGTTACAGCTCTGGCAATAATTGCCAGGGATATTCGGGTTGCCGAAGAATCCATCATCACAGCTAAAAAGAAGAGGGTCAATATGAAGTGTGGTGGAAATGATGAAGTCACACTTAATAAAGGATGGAGTAAGAATCCATTATTCCTTTTTTTATCCGAATGTTCTAATCAGCAAAAACTGCTGTACGGCCACGTATTCTCTTTGTCTTTTACATGTACATGTATGCATTTTACATGAAAACAGGAGCATTTTGATTGTAAAAATTTTTTAATATCATTTTGAATTATGATTTTGATGGATTAAAAGGCCGCCTTCTTACTTTTCGCAGTGGGGACCAGTGTAACCTCTCTGACAGTTCAAGCAGATGAAGTCATCGGGGCCTGCAGCGATACATTGCCGGGCAAAATAATTGGATGGTTCTTTGAGAGGACAGGCACATTTCTTGCAATCATCTTCACTGCCTTTAGTGGCATCGCCGTAGTAACTAACTTTACAGGCTTCACATCTCAGGCCTTCTGTATTGTTCTTGCAGTCCTGTAAGCAAATTCAATAATGACTTTTTCTTACTTCTTCAAGTATGAAAAAAAAATTTCCATGACGACATCTAATGCTCAGCAGTTATTACGTCATCGTAAGACATACCTGGCATATCCCGGTAAAAGGGTCGCAGACGTCAGTGTGGCCATGGCAATCGCACCGACGACATTCCCCGTTGTAAAGCTGGTTGTTGACACGTCGGTAACCAGTTACACAAGTCTGAAAAATATTTAACAAAAAAAAACTAACGTTATTTAACAAAAAAACTAAGTAGCCTCTCGTATATCCCGCGGTGGCGATCACCAGCCAAGTCAGAAAGTCCTCGGAAGTTGCACGATTCCACCTGACAATAGAATCGCTGGGACATGTGAAGTTTCAAGCTCTAATCTGGCGATTTCCTCATTCTGAATGTATATTGTTATATGGAGAATTGATCACAAAAAAGTCCTCGACTGCTGACCGAATGCGGACGCTGCTTGCGGCTCGGATGGACGTCTCGGGCCTTGATGTCTGTCGATTGATTGTAAAGTGGACTAACCTCACAAGAGAGGCCGGAATAGCCTGGTGGACAGTGGCACTGCTCTACCGACATCAGCGTTTCTCCCTTTGGATTGATGACACTCTCACCAACTGAATCCATACGAACGTTGGACAATCTACAATGAAATGAAGACTTTGAAATCCAGAGTGATCGTCTATCGTTTGAGGTGAAAACTCCGCCTGAAGAACGGCCGAGTGCTTGTGGTGCTTAGAACTTGCTATCGAATATCATAGCCTACATGTACTCTCAGGAAAGTTTTCGTTTTCGTCAACAGAACAACAATGTTGTCTGGGTTTTATCACTTTGGGTTTGGGGATGTCATGGGCAGAAACAAGGATCTTTCCAACTATATGTACATGTGTACGTACATTTCTGTGTACACGTACTACAGGTAAGTGGTCCCTTCAGTCGGCCATTTAGACAAATGGTGCAACTTGATGCTTACTTGGAGAACCGTTGACTTGTATGGAAACTAGCTCGGATGAGAATCTTTTCAAGTTTGTGCAGAACAGACATGAAGTCCCTCTTCGATGCTTCTGAGCCCCAGTATCCTCCAGTCAGGTTGATGTGCTGCCAGTCATTTTCTAGAAGCCTCGCAGAAAGCATGTGGATTTTGCCTGACCGGCGGTACGAACCTCCGTGACCAATCGTCATTCCGTTATTACCCTAAAAACAGCAAATCAGAAATGTCAGAATTCATATGGAGTAAAATAATCTCTACGCGGCTATCCATGGTTGACCTGAAATGGTGTCCTTTATTGGATTTGTTTAGTTTTTCCAGCCAGTTATTTCTCATCGCCATACCATACCTGCAGGAGTATGTCTGTATCAGCCAAGTAGCTGCCTGGAGGGCCAGAATTCTCAATCTCGTAGTAGATTGAGTAGTTCAGGGTCCCACCGTAAGACACCAACTGAAAGGGAAAAGACCTCAGATGAATTGAGCGAATGTTAATGATAATATTCCTAAGGTTTACCTTTAGCTATTGTTTACAGGGCAGAATAGTAAAGGTTAACTGGACCTTAGAGTTAAGGAGGCTTCTAGAATACGGGCCATAATCTAATGAGAACCATACCTTATTTCCAAGGAATTCTGGTGGCGCAGTCCAATAGGCTGGTGTACCTACGAGTCCTTTATTCAATGCATCAAATGTTAACTCTGTTGGCGTGAAGTCAGGATCGGATACATTCTTGGAAATCGTGTCAGACATGTACCAACCCTCCAGCACGGCGATCTGAAAATACATGTATGAGAAAAACAAAAATATGAAGCATCGGCCCTTTCTTCATAGGATCCCAAATTCGTACTGTCCATGCTATAGTGACTGTCACTATCCCCTCCTTTGCTTCTTCGACTTGAGACAATCAAGTACCGTGGGAAATTCGACAAGGAAGGCAAGTAAAGTGAAATAATAAGTAAAAACGATATTCATAGACGGTTCGTTTTGGCTTACCTGGTAACGTCCCCACTTAACGCTTCGGCAGACGTCCGTCACACCAAAACAGAAACACGGGCTGCATCCAGTAGGATTATTACCATCTAAGTTATAATAGCCAGGTCGGCAACGGTCGCATTGTTCTCCTCCAACATTTCTCTGTAAGAAGAAAAAAGGCATTTTATACATCATGTCATCTGTACACGTCACTTGGACGCTCTTCTTTGATGCGACTCCGTTGACAGACTCAGAGTGAATACAGTGGCGCCACCAAATACGCTGGTAGTCTATCAAGTTATGAGGTACTGCCCTCTGGTGGTCTTTTGCAAAACTAGATATCCAGTTTTTTTGCAGTCCAGCTTTCTCTCAGTCCTACAAGCTTTGAAATACATGACTGACTCCTCAATGACAAATGGATGGCACGGTTATTGTTTTGTACCTTGCATATGCAGTCTCCTCGGCAGGTGTCCTCGTTGATACTGCCTATCTTGCTACAGGGACAAGGTTCACAGTTCGGGTAGCCTCTAAAGCCAGCAACACAGCGATCACAACTCGGGCCAGTATATCCTGGTTTACAAATACAGTCTCCGGGAAACTGGAAGTAAGAAAAGTTGAATGCATTCCGTGATGACTTAAGCATACTAGTATACAGCTGATCATGAATTTCAAAATGCACACTTCTTTATTTCAGGTCAATCCATATGGGCATCACAGACATCAACAATTTGCTCTGTCCAGCATTTCGTACTTGTCGAACCTACAATTATCGTCAACGACAGGTTTCTTCATGATAAACTACATGTATGCTCTTCTTTGGTCAAACACAAGCAAATAGTAATCCTTACTAGTTCCTCCCTGATCCTGCTTGAGTCTCTTACACAGACGCCTGTTGAACCAACGCTGTCACACCGACACTTGTAACAGGGTCTGGGATTATCCGCGGGGAGATTGGCTGGACGGTAGTAACCTTCCTCACAGGTCTGACAGTTGATACCCTCGGTGTTGTCCCTGCAGCCAACGCAGACTCCACCACCATTGAACACTCCCTGTTTGTTCATGCTCATTTTCAGGTCTGCCACTGTCTGGTTGAAGACACAGGAATCGGCATGACCGTTACAGTTACATTCTTCACAGATACCCGGATCACGTTTGGTCCCTGATCGCCATTTATGTTGATTAAATAAAGGACAGCATCTCTCGCATGAATCACCGCAGGTGTTATGTTGGCATTCACATTTTACACTCTGAAAGGAGTTACAAATAAAGTAAGTGTTGTGGAACGACGGTGTGTGTTTTATTTCAACATTTTAGAGTATAAATCACCGAAAAATACACTTCGTTCACTGGCAGCAATCAAGAAGTATTGGCGATATCTATTGAAGAGATCCGTTGAGATACGATAGAGAAGGTGCTAACTGCTGTATCGATGAAATACATGGCTACACCTACATCACCCTCGCCCCTCGGGCAGACCTCAGCATGACCAAAGCAGATGCACTGACCACCGATGGATATATCCTTCACGGAGTAGTAATACTGCAAGGAAAAAAAGAAGTTTTATTCCAAATCGACAAAAGAAAATGACAACAAGCTGATAGCGATAGGTGATAAATCACGGAATCGCTGCTCTTAGGAAAACCTCAAGTACTTCAGGGACGATAGCTTACCCTCCTTGTGACTGTTCGATCAATGTCACTAAGTTCGTTCATCTGTATGGTCATAAGGTCAGCATTCAAGGTCCTGATTCGCTGGAATCTTAACCTGATGTAGCGTGCAGATGTAAAATCCTGTAAGGAAACGTTATGCTAAGGTTAGATGATCAGCCTTGCTAATTAAGTGAAAGCTCCATCTGGTGTCAGCTTCCGAGTACTATCCGACGAATCCTGCGTGATCAGCCACAGTAATGAAGTCCTACTTACCAGTAGTTCTCTCGACGGTCCATCAACTCCTGGTCGGCCATTAACCAACGATATATGAATCTGAAATGGTATTCATCTCTTCATGACGGGTCGAGGGATATTTTTATAAGACTACGTCCACACCACGCGCTCATTCGTCGTAGTTTTCAATAAATGTAGCAAATGGATTGGGTGTTTCTGAATTTGGTCATTTTGTTGATTCCATGATTGATACAGTGAATATGATGTGAATATTAAACATCTTCAGATGATATGCAACACATTTATTTAGTTCATCCTTTTCCTCTTTTTATGAAGAATAGTATTCACCTCTCCATTTTCCAGTGGGTCCAGCCGCGAGTAGAAGGAGGTACAGATGACGTCACTATCTTTCTTGTACTTGGGCTTGCCGATGGTTGGCTGGATGCCAAACTGATTGAAGCAGTCAGAATCACTGATGGCAAAATACTGCCATGGCTCGTAGTGTTTTCCATCAATTGATTTTTCAAGGATCCAGTTGCCTGGTCGAGGGGAATTGGCAGCCTTCACAATCACATATGCTACAGTGTAGATCTGTAATAGATACATTCCTATACATTTCCCTATAAACTAGCTGAAACCATTAGTGGGATGGCCCAAACAATGCTGTGGCTATGATTGGACATTTTTAGGGAATGGTCCCTCTTAGTGTTGGAGCCATAAATTTGCAGATAGGTCAGCTTTAACTTTTCCCCTAATCCTTCTTTCCTAAGTTAAATTCCATTTTTCTCGATGTACTCAATCTACATGTAGCCTAAATTGTTACTAGTTTCAGCGAATTGCTCAAATATGAAAGGAATCTGATGGAAGTGATATCGATATTTGTCATCTTTATTTCGGGACAACGGCCCTAACACTTAGAAATGAGTTTGTAGAATCGTGTGATTGATGAGAAAACGCTTTAACCAAACATGGCCATGACAGGGGTCAACAGGACGATGTGCTTCCTGTCCAGCATTGTTGAAAGTGCCAATAATTCAAATCAAAGCTGCATAATACAATGTATCTCCGTCCTTCAGATGAGTGTGTCAAGGCCAACAACGACAGATTTTCATACAATGAATGAAAACGGAATATTCATATCAGTAATTTACTCTATTCACATCTACTCTGATGAAAATGAACGACCTTAAAGGATATTGTCTTTTGCTGCCATCACAATCTAAACAGATCTGAGGTCATGCATGTAGTTGTCGAATTAGTAACTGCTTAGCTAGAGATATCCGCAATGCTTCAGTTATGGTCTTCAGCATACTGCTCTGCCATTGCTCGACGAAGTAAATCAGGCTTAACAGAATAATTTCTTTATCAAAGGATCCAAAAACATCAACTTCACATGATTGGCAGCAATGCATCAGTAGGCCTAAATCTCGGTGATATTGTGCCCAACACGCCGTGCGTACGGAAACGCATTACTTTTTATGCCTTACTACAGCTCCACTCCATTCATACAGACTTACAATAGCTGAAGGACTATTGACTTAATACCAAGATACCTTTTCATATGCTACATTTTATTGAGCACGTTCAGTAAGCTTATACTGATTCAGCCTGGAATTTACTAATTAAATCAAACATGTTACGATGCGTTTTAAGAAATCTAGAAAGCATGTCCTACTTTATTTTTCATTGTCGGGTAAGACTGTGAGGCATTCCACAACTCTAGTAAAGTGGTGATTTCATTGATATCAAAATTATGAACACTTGACACAATCACCACAGACATAGTTATACAGCCTATCACCTTGAAATCTGTATTTTTAGCACTGTAAGTATGTGCATGTTTAACAATGTTTACTATCTAAATTCAACAATGGTATTTATTGAGTGTCTCCGTCACTTGACCCTTATTTTGGAGTCGACCCTGTCTCATGGCAGGCACGATGAATGCACTTGGTATCCATAAAACTACTGCCAAGAATCGCCTTAAGGCCAACCATGTGTATCTAAGCTGTGACCCTACTAATTGCTGGCTTTTCTTATCACATTTTTTGTCCGCGTTATAAATTTGAACATAAATTTATGAATAAACAGTATAAATGCCAGTTATCTTTCCACACAGCTTATAAGCAAAGATCTCGGATTTTCTCTGTCGACAATCTTCCCTATAAGTAGAGTATGTAGGCTACACGCCACTGTGTACTAGTAGGTATAGCCTACCAGTACAGTTCGCCACCAAATGGAAATCGTTGAAAGAATCAGCAATTCCTGTAGTTAGTGTAAAACGTGAAATATCACAACTTCTCTAAAAGAAATTAGATGCAGATACGGCGAGCATAAAAATACGCTGATTCACCAACTTCCTAACCAAACCAGCACGTGCTGGAGAGCAGTTCAACTCATTTCTCTTCTCTTCACGACATTGCTAGCTCAGTTATGGCCTCTAAGCTACAACATTCGAACTTTTTAACACAAAAAGGTACAGGAAAGTTTCGAAGGAATGTTGTTCAAAATGTTCCATGTCAAACAACATGTAACATAAAAGCCTCTTTGCCATGGAAGATTTAATGAAACTCATGTCCAGATAATCGTAGGTAACATTTCTAGGTAACGCTTGGTAGGCCTACCAGAGGAAGCTTGTACTGATGACTTGCTGACTTGGAATGATGTTCCAGAAGTAGTTAAGGAGGAAACCGGGGTATTTTCCCGAGCCTTTTAAACTTTTGCATTCCCTGATGCCTTTAATGCCTGAATATACAACCAACATCAATTTCTCTTTTTATCTAACCAGTTGGATTTTCATATCCACCGTGATGTGGGTACTTATAGTGGGACATGAAAACCCGAGCCACCATCCCACTACTCGATCTCCTGGCCAAGGTCATAAATCAGCAGCCTGAAGCAGCATACGTACAACACCAAAATATCTGGTCATCAATAAACTAGCCATAACGTCTAACTCGAATACAGTAATACAACTGTTCAGTCGAGACGTAGGGAATATCAAAAAGAGATCTATCTGATTTGCACTTCCCATATATTTTCATGCCGTCATTCTTTGAGGGTTTATTACAACATGCTTGGCCTGGCCACCACTCCACCATGCACCGGTGACGTTGGACGACCTGTGACCTTATTCCCGAAGAGATCTTGTAACTACCGTAGTGTTGTCCGTTGGCGGGCAATCTATTGTTGGCTATCAGCTTGGCAAAGGATTTCTTTGCTCTTAAATTTACGTGGGCTTTGTGAATAAGGTCCTGGGATAGGTCCCAGCTTCTCCTGTTGGTAATTGTCGGCGATGCTGACCACACAGCACGCTGATGATATCTTTGAATCAAATTCCTGATACTGTCGCTTTTGATATGATACCGTTGGAGAAACGTGTAATCCCAGTGGCAACGTCAGGTCCCTGTGACCTTACTGTGATTTTGGTGTATTTCAGAACATGATAAACTTTGAAATGTCTGGAAAGTTATATCTCTATTTAACGGTTATAACCTTGCACCTAAGATTANCACCGAGGGTATCAACTGTCAGACCTGTGAGGAAGGTTACTACCGTCCGGCCAATCTCCCTGCGGATAATCCCAGACCCTGTTACAAGTGTCGGTGTGACAGCGTTGGTTCAACAGGCGTCTGTGTAAGAGACTCAAGCAGGATCAGGGAGGAACTAGTAAGGATTACTATTTGCTTGTGTTTGACCAAAGAAGAGCATACATGTAGTTTATCATGAAGAAACCTGTCGTTGACGATAATTGTAGGTTCGACAAGTACGAAATGCTGGACAGAGCAAATTGTTGATGTCTGTGATGCCCATATGGATTGACCTGAATTAAAGAAGTGTGCATTTTGAAATTCATGATCAGCTGCATATGCTTAAGTCATCACGGAATGCATTCAACTTTTCTTACTTCCAGTTTCCCGGAGACTGTATTTGCAAACCAGGATATACTGGCCCGAGTTGTGATCGCTGTGTTGCTGGCTTTAGAGGCTACCCTAACTGTGAGCCTTGTCCCTGTAGCAAGATAGGCAGTATCAACGAGGACACCTGTCGAGGAGATTGCATATGCAAGGTACAAAACAATAACCGTGCCATCCATTTGTCATTGAGGAGTCAGTCATGTATTTCAAAGCTAGTAGGACTGAGAGGAAGCTCTACTTCACAAAAACTGGAGATCTAGTTTTGAAAAAGACCATCACGCCTCGGTGGTGGTCTAGGCAAACGACCAGAGGGCAGTACCTACAGAACTTGATAGACTACCAGCGTATTCGGTGGCGCCACTGTATTCACTCCGAGTCTGTCAACGGAGTCACATCAAAGGAGAACGTCCAAGTGACGTGTACAGATGACATGATGTACAAAATGCCTTTTTTCTTCTTACAGAGAAATGTTGGAGGAGAACAGTGCGACCGTTGCAGGCCTGGCTATTATAACTTAGATGGTAATAATCCTACTGGATGCAGCCCGTGTTTCTGTTTTGGTGTGACGGACGTCTGCCGAAGCGTTAAGTGGGGACGTTACCAGGTAAGCCAAAACGAACCGTCTATGAATATTGTTTTTACTTATGATTTCACTTTACTTGCCTTCCTTGTCGAATTTCCCACGGTACTTGATTGTCTCAAGTCGAAGTAGCAAAGGAGGGGCTAGTGACAGTCACTATAGCATGGACAGTACGAATTTGGGATCCTATGTAGAAAGGACCGATGCTTCATATTTTTGTTTTTCTCATACATGTATTTTCAGATCGCCATGCTGGAGGGTTGGTACATGTCTGACACGATTTCCAAGAATGTATCCGATCCCGACTTCACGCCAACAGAGTTAACATTTGATGCATTGAATAAAGGACTCGTAGGTACACCAGCCTACTGGACTGCGCCACCAGAATTCCTTGGAAATAAGGTATGGTTCTCATAAGATGATGGCCCGTATTCTAGAAGCCGCTTTAACTCTAAGGTCCACTTTAACCTTTTTAATACTTACATGTAGTATTCTGCCCTGCAAACAATAGTTAAAGATATCGTCATTAACATTCGCTCAATTCATTTGGGGTCTTTTCCCTTTCAGCTGGTATCTTACGGTGGAACCTTGAACTACTCAATCTACTACGAGATTGAGAATTCTGGCCCTCCAGGCAGCTACTTGGCTGATACAGACATCCTCCTGCAGGTATGAGTAATAATTGTCAGGAAAAAATGAACAAATTCAATGAAGGACACCATTCCACGTCAACCATGGGTAACCGTAGGGACATTTTACTCCGTATGAACTTGTGACATTTTGATTTGCTGTTTTTATAGGGTAATAACGGAATGACGATTGGTCACGGAGGTTCGTACCGCCGGTCAGGCAAAATCCACATGCTTTCTGCGAGGCTTCTAGAAAATGATTGGCAGCACATCAACCTGACTGGAGGATACTGGGGCTCAGAAGCATCGAAGAGGGACTTCATGTCTGTTCTGCACAAACTTGAAAAGATTCTCATCCGAGCTAGTTTCCATACAAGTCAACGGTTCTCCAAGTAAGCATCAAGTTGCACCATTTGTCTAAATGGCCGACTGAAGGGACCACTTACCTGTAGTACGTGTACACAGAAATGTACGTACACATACATATAGTTGGAAAGATCCTTGTTTCTGCCTATGACATCCCCAAACCCAAATAAAGTGATAAAACCCAGAAACATTGTTGTTCTGTTGACGAAAACGAAAACTATCCTGAGAGTACAAGCACTCGGCCGTTCTTCAGGCGGAGTTTTCACCTCAAACGATAGACGATCACTCTGGATTTCACAAAGTCTTCATTTCATTGTAGATTGTCCAACGTTCGTATGGATTCAGTTGGTGAGAGTGTCATCAATCCAAAGGGACAAACGCTGATGTCGGTAGAGCAGTGCCACTGTCCACCAGGCTATTCCGGCCT
>NMRB01000815.1:196079-229197 GCA_002633025.1 Notospermus geniculatus | reverse complement strand
TTCACGACGCGTCCCGGCGCGTGACGGTTAAGGGCCCGGCGCGATACGGCGCATTGCGTTCTACTACGGTGTGACACGGCGCGCGCGGGCTGGGAGGGAGTATAGAAAAGCCGGGCCCGGCAGGGGAGCTTCATTCGAATCTGAGCAATCGACGACACATTGCAGGCCTTCTTTTTATACCGTGGGCACAAACTTGCTCCAAAGCTGCCCGGCGTCCACGTTTCATCCGTAGAAAGCCTTGGCAGAACGTGAAAAACGTGTCAGACCTTGATCAGAACGTGAGGAACGTGAGGGACCCCATCCGAACGTAACGGGCCGGGAGGGAACGTACTGGCATCCGTGGTAGACCGCGGGCCGAACCGTAGTGCGGCTTTGAGCCTCCGGGGCTCAGCAGCCGCTTCCCCCCACGGCCCGTCACGGGTACCGTGATAGACCGTGAGGAAACTTAGCAAGACGTAACAAAACTTGAATACAGAGAAAAAAATAGCCAAAATCCCACGGAGCACTACGTTTCGGGCAAACGGGGCTGCCGTGGTGACCGGGAACATAGTGTGACCGTAGCATAAGAGCATGAAACTTGGCATGTCCCAGCGATTCTATTGTCAGGTGGAATCGTACAACTTCCGAGGACTTTCTGACTTGGCTGGTGATCGCCACCGCGGGATATACGAGAGACTACTTAGTTTTTTTTGTTAAATAACGTTTGATATTTTTCAGACTTGTGTAACTGGTTACCGACGTGTCAACAACCAGCTTTACAACGGGGAATGTCGTCGGTGCGACTGCCATGGCCACACTGACGTCTGCGACCCTTTTACCGGGATATGCCAGGTATGTCTTACGATGACGTAATAACTGCTGAGCATTGGATGTCGTTATGGAAATTTTTTGTTTTTTTCATACTTGAAGAAGTAAGAAAAAGTCATTATTGAATTTGCTTACAGGACTGCAAGAACAATACAGAAGGCCTGAGATGTGAAGCCTGTAAAGTTAGTTACTACGGCGATGCCACTAAAGGCAGTGAAGATGATTGCAAGAAATGTGCTTGTCCTCTCAAAGAACCATCCAATTATTTTGCCCGGCAGTGTATCGCTGCAGGCCCCGATGACTTCATCTGCTTGAACTGTCAGAGAGGTTACACTGGTCCCCACTGCGAAAAGTAAGAAGACGACCTTTTAATCCATCAAAATCATAATTCAAAATGATATTTTTTACAATCAAAATGCTCCTGTTTTCATGTAAAATGCATACATGTAAATGACAAAGAGAATACGTGGCCGTACAGCAGTTTTTGCTGATTAGAACATTCGGATAAAAAAAGGAATAATGGATTCTTACTCCATCCTTTATTAAGTGTGACTTCATTTCCACCACACTTCATATTGACTCTCTTCTTTTTAGCTGTGATGATGGATTCTTTGGCAACCCGAATATCCCTGGCAATTATTGCCAGAGCTGTAACTGTAGTGGTAACGTGGATCCGAACGTTGTGGGTAACTGCAATACCACCACTGGTCAGTGCTTGAAGTGTATATTCAACTCTGAAGGTTACAACTGTGAACGCTGCAAAGATGGATTCTTTGGCAACCCTTTGAAGCAGGAATGCAGAGGTAAGGAATGACTTGTCCTGTTTCTATGATTCTACAACTTCATAAACTTCTACATTGTTGACAATTCCATCCTTTTTCGAACTACATGTTGTGAATGAAAATGATTTTTTGGATACCCTCTCTCTCCAGCTTGTGGGTGCAACAGATACGGTTCTTTGAATTCCACCTGCAATCAAATCGACGGTCAGTGCTACTGTAAAGCCAACTTCACTGGAAAGATGTGTGAAAAGTGTGTGGTAAGTCAATGACTCAATAAGCTGCTGTCAATTTCATAAAGATATTCGGGCCATGCTGTCCTATCCGTATACAGGAGTTCTCACGGTCAGCAAACTTGGCTTTTCTCTTTTCAGATTGGTACGGGTGACATCAAGGACGGTTGTCGTTCTTGTGCCTGCAACACGACGGGTTCGAACTCAAGCATCTGTGATCAGGTTACTGGGCTGTGCCCCTGCAAGTTTGGAGTCACTGGCGTGAAATGTGATAGGTGTGCTCCAGGGTATTACGGATATTCAGAAAATGGGTGCAAAGGTAAGCTTACCATTTCAAAATATGCATTTGAATGGCGTATTTGATAACCAGCATGTCCGGTAACATTGGTTTACTTGGAACTCCATTTGTCTCATTTCAGCCTGTAATTGCAATCGCATGGGCTCCTACGGCATCAGCTGCAACCAGCTTAATGGCACCTGTAACTGCCGGCCCAATGTTATCGGGGACAAGTGTGATGCAGTGAAGGTAAGCATTTCATTTGTGTTTCCATGCTCCCTACGTTTTTCTCTTCAAAAGACAGTGAGAAAAGGGTTTTGTCCATGCAATTGCCAGCGTCATCGCTGTCTGCTTTTCTATGTGCTTAACTTCTCAGACGGTATTCGACATTTGTTCCTTCAGCCTGGCTTTTTTTGGAGAAATGATACCGATGGAGACGGTGATGGTGGAAAGGATGGCGATGGTGGCAAGGATGGAGATGGTAAGAAGGATGGAGATGGTGGAAAAGATGGAGATGGTGGAAAGGATGGAGGTGGAAAGGATGGAGATGGTGGGAAGGATGGTGGAAAGGATGGAGACGGTGGAAAGGATGGAGATGGTGGAAAGGATGGCGATGGTGGCAAGGATGGCGATGGTGGGAAGGATGGCGATGGTGGAAAGGATGGAGGCAGTGGAAAGGATGGAGATGGTGGAAAGGATGGGGATGGTGGAAAGGATGGTGACGGTGGTAAAGATGGAGATGGTGGAAAAGATGGTGACGGTGGAAAGGATGGCGATGGTGGAAAAGACGGAGACGGTGGTAAAGATGGAGATAGTGGAAAAGACGGAGACGGTGGTAAAGATGGAGATGGTGGAAAAGACGGAGACGGTGGTAAAGATGGAGATGGTGGAAAAGACGGAGATGATGGGAAGGATGGAGATGGAAAAGATGGCAGTGATAAAGATAATGGTGGGGGAGGTGCCCAGGCTTGTGGATGCGACCCCGTTGGTTCCATTTCATCAGTATGTGATCCATTTAGTGGACAATGTCCTTGTAAGCCTGGTGTTAGGGGAAGAACATGCAACAAATGCAAGAAGGATCACTGGGGTTTCAGTGAAAATGGCTGTTTGAGTAAGTAACCGTGACTTTCAGTTACCTTTTGTGATTTTGTTGCTTAAAACATTGCGTGATGATTAACAGCTTCAACTGATATTCATTTTCAGCTTGTGATGTGTGCGATGTACCTGGCACTGTGTGTGATCGTATCACAGGGAAGTGTAAGTGTCCTCCCAACACGGTCGGAAGGAGATGTGAAGACTGTGCACCGTTCACCTTTGGCCATGACCCATACGATGGATGCAAGGTACGTTACGGCTATTTCAATGTAGGATTTTGAAGGTCGAAATAAAGTGAATGATAAGTAAGGGGTAGAAGGCTCTTCATTTCACATTGTACAGAAATTTTGCATCACGGACGGGGATGCTGCTTACCTGACACAATCCATTTCTTTCAGCCGTGCAACTGTTCCATTGGTTCCATAGGCCGTGACTGTGATGGAATGACCGGCAACTGTCCTTGTAAACTGGAGTTCACGGGTAAAAAGTGTGATGAATGTAGCTTTGGCTACATTAACTATCCAACTTGTAAACCGTGTATGTGCAACCTTGATGGCACGTTACCGACTGGGTGCAGGAATGGACTCTGCCAATGCGATGGTTCCGGACAATGTCGATGCAAGGTAGGTAGGCCTATCAAGCCATATGGGGATAGAAAGCAAATAACTGCCTAAGTCCTCTCATATTTGGTACTACTTTAATTCTATAGGCAGACATCAATTTTTTATTGGCAGCAGGACTAATCAATAGGCAAGCCCGAACCCGTCAGTCATCTCCACCTCTACCTGTCAATCATCACCACCATCAATTAACTGTCAATCACCGCGATTTACTGATTGGGCTGCAGGCGTGATATCATAAAATTGCCTCAAATGGGTATTCTCTGAGAATATAAGCAACCTAAATATCTTTCTATCTATACAGGATAATGTTGTTGGGAAAAAATGCAACACATGTAAGCAAGGAACATTCAGTCTTGACGATGGCAATCCGAAAGGATGTACCGAGTGCTTCTGCTTTGGAAGGACAGAGGAGTGCGAACAGGCCCCTTATGTATGGAGTAGGGTAAGTGGGGGATAACAGTAACACCCTAGTGTACGTTGGCTGCTACGCTGGTACTGCCATTTGAATGAATTTGAATATCGCAAAGAACTGCGTAGGTCCCTGTATTAGCCGTCCCTTGTGTATGCCATTGGGAACGATGCTCCACAATCTGCGTTCTGTCAGGCACTATTCTGACTCGAACCTTTCGCCCTACAAGTTCTTATGCAACTCTCTGCTGCAGAAATGCCAAAGAGTATTAAAATGATGATGATGTTTGTGGAGTCAAAATCTCCATCTCTTCGTTACAGCTGTTTGCACAGGAGAGGAATGTCACCTTTGTGTCGAGAAGTGAAGCTGCATTTGCCATCGACCCCAGGAGAGCTCTGTTAGTCATTCCACCAGGAGCAGACTTGGTTCACATTAACTCAAACAAACCTCTGTATTGGAGTCTTGTTGGTGACTTCCGAGGTGATAAGGTAACTGTCCTTGCACTCGACGGATTCCGATTCCACACCATCCAAATACTGTACAATATGAAAACTGGAAAAAATTATGTTATTCAAAAAGGAGCACATATATTGCCCAAAATCGGGGTTTCGCGTCTGTACTAGGCCCCTACTTTAACTTGGCTAGCAATTTCATTGGACGTCATCTGTTATCCATGCTACGCTTCTTTTCAGATTTTATCATACAATGGAAAACTACGTTTCACCGTCTACTATGAGACCAAGCGTCGGGGAATTGCCAGCACTTCATCGCCAGTAGCAGGGGATAATATCCCTCTCATCCAGCTTGTAGGCAACCATAGGATCTATCTCGAGTATTACGCCAACACACCGTTAGTGGAAGGAGAAAATAACGTTTTTGAAGTTGACCTGAGGGAGGTAAGTTTGGTATTGTTTCTTGGTTCAGAAGCGTCCTAGGGTTTCTGGCAAACACCATATTGCACGTTTCCCCACTCAGCAGTATGGTTAAGTCGGAAACTAAGGTTTTTCTGTCGCCGACATAAAAACCCGCTGAGTGAGCATTTGGCTGGTGGTAGATCTAAGCTAAGGCAATTGATTTGTCTTGACCAAAATTAAAACGTGTTTCGATTCAGCAGCAAGGATATTTCCTACATTTTGCAACCTGTCGGTTCTGACAAATGGTATCTCTAAAATGGTCACTTTTTTGAGCAACAAAACATACTCTTTACCTCTGCCTTATAAAATGGCAATGTACAACCGTAGATAATGAAATTAAATGCATAGTTACACAAGGCGATGACATCGCAAAAACCGGCGATTTTGATGAGAAGGCCAATAAATGAGGGGTCAGGGTTCATATTTGAGTATATAACGTACAACAGCCAGACGGCGGCGTTGGGGGTCATGAGAATTATATATGTAAAAGAAATAAGCAGTAGATTCAACAGGATCTTCATGTCTTGCCTGTCGTCTTTTGACATCTCAGCTCGCTTTTGAGAACCACGGAAGATTCCAATCAGAATGAAGCAATTTGCAACTAGCATGACGACACAAGGGATGTAGTAATAAAGCCCGTAGTCAACTTCTAGTAGAGCTAACTGCATTGTGACATTACCTATGTAGTAGCAAAGGACCATTCCATAACCGAAGTATACATCTACCAAGATAGGACGATGGACAGTTGTGACAGCGGACATCAGAAATACGATTCCGATGGCCAAAAAACGTTTCTTTGTCGTGATATTGGCTCTCTTTAGCGGAAACCAAACAACAATGGCTCTTTCCAGGGAATAAGCTGCGATCAGCCATGCTGACATGAAGCTCGATATCATGAGAATGTAGTTAGATATTTTGCAAGAGAATGTTGAAATAGTCATGATGTCAACTGGCATGTAGTCGGAGGTGATGAACTGTAGGCCTTGTCGGGGCCATAGTGTGACTAGCGTAGCAACGATATAAACAGTATCGGAAGCAGCCAAACAACTCAAATAGTGAATACTAGCGTCTTGTCGCCTCCTTGATCGTACAAACACAACTATAGAAAGGCCATTTCCGAGTAGCCCCGTAGATGCAATGATGATCGTCATATAGCCCTGAAAGAATGCCAAGACCTTATCCAGATGCGCCAATGTTGATGACGTCATCACCCTTCTCAGGCCATTGTCGGTTTCGTCCGTGGTAAGGGTCCTCACCATTGTGAAGTCAGGGTACATGAGGTTCCAGTGTCTCATACGTGATGTGTACCCTTTTCAGACGAACCTCCTTTGTGGCTACGATACGAATTGGCCGGATGGTTGCCATGAACATAAGCTTTTGATATTGCACGAACCCTTACAGTTACATATCGTCACCGTTGCTCACTTACAATGTCGAACAATAAGGAACTTCGGCGCTGATGTTGTTGATGAGACGCAATAATCGAGAGTATTGTAACATTTATAAATCAATGCTAAAAATAGCATAATGAATATAGCCTAGATTTTTCAAACCTGTCAATAAGGACCTTTGCTGAGGTCTAATATTTACATATTTTATTATAACTTCTGCTGTGTAAAGTACATGTATGAAGGATGAAGGCAAGATGGATCTCGTAGGTTTTTTCAATCCCGATCTTTACCTGACGACCCCCTTTCGTCGAAAAACTCCCTTTTTCTGGCAACCAAACATGCTGTTAAGTTCTTCCTTGTAAAATGGTAATGTGCAGCCATAGATAATGAAGTTAAAAGCGAAATTACATAAACCAATGACATCAAAAAATCCTGCAATGTGAATAATGAGGTTAAGGAATGCTTGGTCGGAATTTGAATAGGAGTACACAACGTACGACAGCCAAATGGCAGCGCTTGGCGCCATCAGAATTACATATGCAGAAGAAATGAGGAGAAGATTGAACAAAACCTTCATGTCTTGCTTGTCGTCTTTTGACATCTCAGCTCGCTTACGAGAACCACGGGAAATTCCGACCAAAATGAAGCAATTAGCAACCAGTATGGCGATACAAGGGATGTAAAAATACAGTCCCCAGTCCACTTGCTGCATGGCTATCCGCATTATGACATCACCCTCAAAAAAACAGAGGACAATACCATAAGCGAAGTACACATCTACTAAGATGGGACGATAAAGAATTATCACCGCTGACACCAGAAAAATGATTCCGATGGTGAATGAACGTTTCCTAGTCGTGAAATTGGCTCTCTTTAGTGGAAACCAAACAACAACGGCCCTTTCTACCGAATACGCTGCGATCAACCATGCTGACATCGTACCAGATATCATGAGGAAGTAGTTAGATATTTTGCAAGCGAATGTTGACAATGTCAATATATCTACTGGCGTGTAGCCGGTGATGAACTGTAGGCCTTGCCGAGGCCATACTAGGACTAGCGTAGCAATGATATAGGCAGTATCCGAAACAGCTAAGCAACTCAAATACTGAATGCTAGCATCCTGTCTCTTCCTAGTTCGTATAAACACAGCTAAAGAAAGGCCATTTCCAAGAAGCCCAGTACATGCAATGATGATCGTCATATAGCCTTGAAAAAATGCCAACACCTTATCCAGCCGAGCCAATGACGTCATCACCCTTGTCGGGTCATTGCCGATTTCGTCCGTGGTAGCAATTCCCACCATTGTGCATTACACCAGTCTCCAGTGTAGCACTCCGAAATGGAAAACCTTCTGAGACGCGCCTCACTTCGTGGTTTGAGATACGAATTCGGAGGATGGGTGCCGTGAACATTTGTAGCTATCGAAACTGAACTAGTCGATACAGTGATACATCTTTGGAGCCTTTGTCTCGTGGTGTGTGTTGGACATCTCGTCCTTTGAAGTGAAAGAATTGCATTGACGCATTGTTATGCTGTTGATGAAAATAGCATGACACAACAACTGAGAATCCTCTAAGGTTTATAGTTTATTAGTGCTATAAGTAGCTATCATTAAAATATACAAAGGATATTCAATCTGTTATCGAACATATTCTGTAGCCTACTAGTAGATGGAAGATCCAGTCCTTTTTGATACCGACGATAACACGGGCCCGTATTCTAGAAGCCTCCTTAACTCTAACGTCCACCTAAAGCTTTTGTATTCTGCCGTGCAAACAATAGCTAAAGGTAAACCTTAGAGTTAAGGAAGCTTCTAGAATATGGCCTTTGGAC
Organism: Notospermus geniculatus; assembly: GCA_002633025.1. Taxonomy (NCBI): domain Eukaryota; kingdom Metazoa; phylum Nemertea; class Pilidiophora; order Heteronemertea; family Lineidae; genus Notospermus; species Notospermus geniculatus. The sequence goes on along the minus strand of NMRB01000815.1, from coordinate 220,833 downwards.
TTTTTGGTATACTTATGAGGCTTGGCCCATACCTTAAATTGTTGCATGCAGGTTGGAAACAAAATGAATGCGACTATTTAGTGCTGATTTCTGGCACTCGGACCAAGACCACTTTACCTCAAAACAAATAACAATTGTGCTGACCATTCATTTTTAAAGGGTTTGTCTAAAAACTCCCTTCTGGCAACCAAACATAGTCTGAAGTTCTTCCTTGTAAAATGGTAATGTGCAGCCATAGATAATGAAGTTAGATGCGAAATTACACAGAGTAATGGCGTCACAAAACCCTGCAATGTGAAAAATGAGGTCAAGAAGTGCTTGGTCGGAGTCTGTATATGAGAATATAAGGTACGACAGCCAGGTGACAACGCTTGGCGTCATTAGAGTGACGTATGCAAAAGAAATGAAAAGAAGACTGAACAAAACCTTCATATCTTGCTTGTCGTCTTTTGACATCTCAGCTCGCTTACGAGAACCACGGAAAATTCCAACTAAAATGAAGCAATTAGCAACCAGTATGGTGACACAAGGGATGTAGAAATACATTGCCCAATCCACTTGCTGCATGGCTATCCTCACTATGACATTGCCCACATATAAACAGAGGACAACACCATGATCAGCGGAGTAGACATCTACTAAGATGGGACGATAAAGATTTGTCACCAATGCCACCAGAAATATGATTCCGATGGTGAATGAACGTTTCCTAGTCGTGATATTGGATCTCTTAAGCGGAAACAAAACAACAACGGCCCTTTCTACCGAATACGCTGCGATCAGCCACCCGGACATCGTGCCGGATATCAAGAGGACGTAGAAAGATATTTTGCAACTGAATGTTGACAATGTCAATATGTCTACTGGCGTGTAGCCGATGATGAACTGTAGGCCTTGCCGAGGCCATGTTAGGACTAGCGTAGCAATGATATAGGCAGTATCCCAAACAGCTAAACAACTCAAATACTGAATGCTGGCGTCCTGTCTCTTCCTAGTTCGTATGAACACAGCTAAAGAAAGGCCATTTCCAAGAAGCCCAGTAGATGCAATGATGATCGTCATATAGCCCTGAAAAAATGCCAACACCTTATCCAGCTGAGCCAATGACGTCGTCACCCTTGTCGGGCCATTGCCGATTTCGTCCGTGGTAGTAATTCCCACCATTGTGCACTACAGTTGTCTCCAGTGTAGCACTCCGAAATAGAAAACATTCAGAGACGCGCCTCGACCACTTCGTGGTTTGAGATATGAATTCGCAGGATTGTTGCCATGAACATTTAGCTATCGAAACTAAAGCAGTCGTTGCAGTGATACATCTTTGGACCCTTGTGTCGTGTTGTGTGTTGGACATCTCGTCCTTTGAAGTAAAGGAATTGCATTGACGCATAGTTACGCTGTTGATAAAAATAGCATGACACAACAACTGAGAATCATCTAAGTATAAATCAGTACTATAAGTAGCTATTAAAATATACGTGCATAAAGGATATCCAATCTATCATCGAACAACTACTTGTAGATGGAAGATTCGCTCCTTTGATACCGATGATAACATAGGCCCGTAGAAGCCTCCTATAATGCTAAGTTCCCACTGCCGTGCGGTCCGTATCACATCTTGAGGGCAATTGTGACAATCGTGTTGATCGTAGAAAATTTTTGAACCGTTCAAAACTTTTCTACGATCAATACGATTGCCGCGACTGACCTCAGGATCTGTAGGATCACCACGATTATTCCACGATTTCAATCGTGGTGTTATTGGTGATAGTGGGAACACAGCATAAACTGTCCAAAACTTTCCTGCAATCAACACGATTGACCTCAAGATCTGATAAGATCACCACGATTCCTCCACGATTTAAGGGCGGCGCACACGAGCGACTAAATCTGGGCGACCGCCGACGAGACTGGTGGTGCGACTAGAGATCAGCCAATCAGAAGCGCCAAATCTTGTCGCTTTGGCGGTCGGAAGCCAAGTCGGCCGACAAATCGGTCAAAATAGTCGCTCGTGTGCGCCGCCCTTAAGACGACGATTTCAATCGTCGGGCGATTCGTCCACTTTAAGATTTTGTATTCTGCCCTGCAAACAATAACTAAAGATAAACTTTGAGTTAAGGAAGCTATTAAAATACGGCATCTGGACTTTTTGGTACACATTATGAGGCTTGGTCCATACCTTTTTTGTTACACGTAGGGTGTATATAACCATGATTAACTGGAGTCCGTCCTTACCCGCTTTGCATGCGCTTTGTGAAACTGTATATATGTTACTTTTTATGGCAAAGAGCCAATCCTAGGCTCACGACGCCGTTATGATGATGATGATGAGACAAAATGAATGCGGCTATTTGCTGATTTCTGGCACTCGGAGCAAGACCACTTTACCTCAAAACAGAACAAAAAGTTGTGCCGACCATTCATTTTTAAAGGGTTTGTCTAAAAACTCCCTTCTGGCAACCAAACATAGTGTGAAGTTCGTCCTTGTAAAATGGTAATGTGCAGCCATAGATAATGAAGTTAGATGCGAAATTACACAGATTAATGACGTCACAAAACCCTGCAATGTGAAAAATGAGGTCAAGAAGTGCTTGGTCGGAGTCTGTATATGAGAATATAAGGTACGACAGCCAGGTGACAGCGCTTGGCGTCATTAGAGTGACGTATGCAAAAGAAATGAAAAGAAGACTGAACAAAACCTTCATATCTTGCTTGTCGTCTTTTGACATCTCAGCTCGCTTACGAGAACCACGGAAAATTCCAACTAAAATGAAGCAATTAGCAACCAGTATGGTGATACAAGGGATGTAAAAATACATTCCCCAGTCCACTTGCTGCACGGCTATCCTCATTGTGACATTGCCTACATAAAAACAGAGGACGATATCATGATCAGCGGAGTAAACATCTACTAAGATGGGACGATAAAGAATTATCACCGCTGCCACCAGAAATATGATTCCGATGGTGAATGAACGTTTCCTAGTCGTGATATTGGATCTTTTAAGCGGAAACCAAACAACAACGGCCCTTTCCACCGAATACGCTGCGATCAGCCACCCTGATATCGTGCCGGATATCAAGAGGACGTAGTAAGATATTTTGCAACCGAATGTTGAGAATGTCAATATATCTACTGGCGTGTAGCCGGTAATGAACTGTAGGCCTTGCCGAGGCCATGTTAGGACCAGCGTAGCAATGATATAGGCGGTATCCGAAACAGCTAAACAACTCAAATACTGAATGCTAGCATCCTGTCTTTTCCTAGTTCGTATGAACACAGCTAAAGAAAGGCCATTTCCAAGAAGCCCAGTACATGCAATGATGATCGTCATATAGCCCTGAAAAAATGCCAACACCTTATCCAGCCGAGCCAATGACGTCATCACCCTTGTCAGGCCCTTGCCGATTTCGTCCGTGGTAGTAATTCCCACCATTGTGCATTACACCAGTCTCCAGTGTAGCACTCCGAAATGGAAAACCTTCTGAGACGTGCCTCACTTCTTGGTTTGAGATATGAATTCGCAGGGTGGCTGCCATGAACATTTAGCGAAACTGAACCCTTGTGTCGTGTTGTGTGTTGGACATCTCGTCCTTTGAAGTGAAAGAATTGCATTGACGAATTGTTATGCTGTTGATGAAAATAGCATGACACAACAACTGAGAATCATCTAAGGTTTATAAATCAGCGCTAACTATCATTAAAATAGATGAAGGATATTCAATCTATTATCGAACAACATTACTGTACATGTAGATTTAAGATTCAGTCCTTGGATACCGATGAAACATGGACCCGTATCCTACAGCGTGGGCCAGAGAAAGTGGGCCAGAGAAAGTGTCCCTCGAACAATAGCATTTCCATTGTTTACCTATTGTTTGAGGGACACTTTCTTTGGCCCACCCTGTAGAAGCCTCCTCAACTCTAAGGTCCAGCTTTTGTACTCTGTCCTTCAAAGAATAGCTAGGTAAACCTTAGAGTTAAGGAAGCTTCTAGAATACGGCCTCTGGCTTTTTGGACAGGTATACATTATGAGGCTTGGTCTATAGCTTATATTGTTACATGTAGGGTGGAGACAAAATGAATGCGGCTATTTAGTGCTGATTTCTGGCACTCGGAGCAAGACCACTACCTCAAAACATAAAAAAGTTGTGCTGACCATTCATGTTTGGAGGGTTTGTCTGAAAACTCCCTTTTTCTGGCAACCAAACATAGTTTTAAGTTCTTCCTTGTAAAATGGTAATGTGCAGCCGTAGATAATGAAGTTAGATGCGAAATTACATAAACTGATGACGTCACAAAACCCTGCAATGTGTATAATGAGGTCAAGTAGTGCTTGGTCGGAATTTGTATTTGAGTATATAACGTACGACAGCCAAATGGCAGCGCTTGGCGTCATTAGAGTGACGTATGCAAAAGAAATGAAAAGAAGACTGAACAAAACCTTCATATCTTGCTTGTCGTCTTTTGACATCTCAGCTCGCTTGCGAGAACCACGGAAAATTCCGACTAAAATGAAGCAATTAGCAACCAGTATGGTGATACAAGGGATGTAAAAATACAGTCCCCAGTCAAATTGTTGTATCACTAACTGCATTACAGCATTAACTACATAATTACAGAGGAACATACCATAAGCGAAGTACACATCAGATAGGATAGGCTGATAAAGAACCATCGCAGCACATATCAGAAATAAGGCTCCAATGGCGTACGAACGTTTTTTCTTTGTGATATTTGCTCTCTTTAGCGGAAACCAAACAACAACGGCTCTTTCCACCGAATACGCTGCTATGAGCCATGCTGACGTGGCGCCTGATATCATCATGATGAAACTCGATATCTTGCAAGAGAATGTTGAAATTGTCAAGATATCCACTGGCGTGTGGTCGGTGATGAACTGTAGGCCTTGCCGAGGCCATACTAGCACTAGATTGGCAACGATATAGGCAGTATCTGAAATAGCCAAACAACTTAGATATTGTACACTGGCATCCTCTCTCTTTCTAGTTCGTATAAACACAACTAAGGAAAGGCCGTTACCCAAAAGTCCTGTAGATGCAATGATGATCGTTATAAAACTCTGAAAGAATGCCAACACTTTGTCCTGCTGTGCCAGTGAAGTCATCACCCTTGTCAGGCCGTTGTCAGGTTCTTCCGTGGTAGTGATTTTCACCATTGTGTATGTCCAGTCTCCAGTGTGGCATCATCCGAGAATCTCAGGTCATTTACGGTCGTGCCCCTCCCTGACATGAACGAGTAAAACAATGTGAGGAGGGGAGCGGTTGTGAAGACCCTGGGTGCGAGGATGGTGTAGGATACCCGGTAGGAAACCTTCAGAGACGCGCCTCCTTTTGTGGCTAAGATACGGATTTGTAGGATGGCTGCTGTAAGCATCCAGCTGCCAGTACTGAATTAGTTATTGCAGTGATTCATCCATGTACTACCCTGTAGCTGTCTGCACGTGTTGACCAATGTGTCTTGATTAAACAAACAAATGGTCCTTAGATGTGTTGTTGAGGAAGCACACGAATGCAGTTATTAAGAAACGTAATATTTATAGCAATGCTATAAAAGACGATCATGAATATAGCCTCGATTAACGATGTTCAGTATAACATCAATTAAACAACATGTAAATTGCAGATATTCAGTCATAATACTTGATAACAAGTAACAAGGACTTTCGCCGAGGTCTGGTAGGTTCCATATTTCATATTACACCGTCGTATCAAGTGTGAGTCTGTCTAAAGAAGTCACTTTTTTCTTTGGCAGCAAAACATACTGTTCAGTTCTGCCTTATAAAATGGCAGTGTGCAACCATAGATAATGAAGTTGAACGCGAAGTTGCACAGGCCGATTACATCGCAAAAACCGGCGATTTTGATAAGAAGGTCAATAAATGAGGGGTCAGGGTTCATATTTGAGTATATAACGTACAACAGCCAGACGGCGGCGTTGGGGGTCATAAGAACTATATAAGTAAAAGAAATAAGCAGTAGATTCAACAGGATCTTCATGTCTTGCCTGTCGTCTTTTGACATCTCAGCTCGCTTTTGAGAACCACGGAAGATTCCAATCAGAATGAAGCAATTTGCAACCAGCATGATGACACAAGGGATGTAGAAAAACAGTCCCCAGTCAACTTCTAGTAGAGCTAACTGCATTGTGACATTACCTATGTAGTAGCAAAGGACCATTCCATATCCGAAGTACACATCTACCAAGATAGGACGATGGACAGTTGTCGCAGCGGACATCAGAAATACGATTCCGATGGCCAGAAAACGTTTCTTTGTCGTGATATTGGCTCTCTTTAGCGGAAACCAAACAACAATGGCTCTTTCCACGGAATACGCTGCGATCAGCCATGCTGACATGAAGCTCGATATCATGAGAATGTAGTTAGATATTTTGCAAGAGAACGTCGAAATAGTCATGATATCAACTGGCGTGTAGTCGACGATGAACTGTAGGCCTTGTCGGGGCCATACTGTGACTAGCGTTGCAACAATATAGGCGGTATCCGAAGCGGCCAAGCAACTCAAGTAATGAATACTAGCATCCTGTTTCCTTCTTGTTCGTATGAACACAACTAAAGAAAGGCCGTTCCCCAAAAGTCCAGCAGATGCAATGATGATCGTCATATAGCCCTGAAAGAATGCCAAGACCTTATCCAGATGTGCCAATGTTAATGAGGTCATCACCCTTGTCAGGCCATTGTCGGCTTCGTCCGTGGTAGGGGTTCTTACCATTGTGCGAGTCAGGGTAAACCAGTCGCCAGTATCATTGCTGATGTGATAGGAATTCTGAGACCCGCCTCATTTGTGGCTCAGATACGTCGGATAGGCGAGATGGCTGCCATGAAAATTTAGCCATCATGACTGAAGGGGCCGTTACAGTAATACTTGCATCTTCTCATGTCGAGCAACTGGACCTAAATAAAGGAACACATTGATGGCGCTTTGTTATGTTGTTGATGAAAACCCAAGGACACGATAATCAGGAAACATTTATAAATCAATGTTATAAATGGCCATCACGAAGATAGATTTACGATGTTCAACAATATTGTTATTAATATACATGTATCATATCATCATTCCTAAAATGGCAGATATTCAGTAATATCAAAAATAGATAAGGGAGCGATCGACCTTTTGGTGTACATTATGAGCCTCCTTCAATGCTTTGAAATGTTACATGTGCCCTGTAGACTACATGTAGCTATCTGAAACACAGGAGAAAATATCCGTCGTATGTTTTGTCATAATGTGTATGCCGATCTTTCCAAGAAACCCTTGCACCAACTTACATTTCAAGTATTTGAACAATACCGTTTCTGGAACCTTATTCACGAAGATCTCGTAAACTATTGTCCATTTGAGGGACTCTATTGTTCACTATCAGCCTGACAAAAGACTTGCTTGCCCATAAAGTTACGGCTGCTTTGTGAATAAGGTCCCTGAACATTTGTTTCATTTTCAGGAAAACTGGTCAGACTTGAACACTCACGACCGTCGGCCTGTCTCCAGGGAGATGCTCCTGGTTGCCTTACAGAACGTCCAGTCCCTCTTGGTCCGTGCAGCACCATCAGCAACCTCGATAAGCTTTGCTAGTCTGAAGAGAGTCAGCCTTGATTATGCTGCACCAGGGGAGAATATGACTGGACCCAATGCAACTGGGGTAGAAATGTGCAAATGCCCTCCGCAGTATGAAGGGTCGTCTTGTCAGGTAAGGCCTAAATGGGAATAAGTATGAATTTCTTGCCTATAAAATCCCTTTCTTCACCACATCACTGTGTACCTGCTACATCTCTCTGTCATGTCTGTTGTTTTTTTCTTTAAGGATCCAGCCGAAGGGTACTACAGAGAAAAGGGTGACGATTTCTTGAAGGACCCAGACCCAAAGAACTTGATTGGTGATGCAAAGGCATGCAATTGTAACAATCACTCATCTGTTTGTGACAAAGAAAACGGGAGATGTTTTGTAAGTCGATATTTTGGCCAGTGTCTTCCGTTCCAGCAAATATTTCCCACCAAAATCAAAATTACTATTACTAACCTACATGTATTTCTCGACCGTAGCCAGTTACTATACTGGTGATGTTTCGGTCAGTTAAACAGTGTCTGTCTGTCCGTCTGTTATGCAGAATTGCTCCAACAACACTGAAGGTGACAAGTGTGATGTCTGTGAGGTTGGTTACTATGGCAATGCTACCCTCGGTCCAGGATCGTGCAGGAGGTGCAAGTGTCCACTTGTCAATCCAAAAAACAAGTACGTATTTCTTCTACCGTTGTTGCTGCTCGCACAGATTTGTGCGTTTGAAGTCCAAGGAATTCGTTGATCCCATCCTGTTGGTAGATGAAAACCAGGATCGTTGTTTCTAACTACAAGTGTTTCAGCTAGGAGAAGTTTCCTCCACCAAATAAGTTGTTTCTAACTACGAATGCTTCAGCTAGGAGAAGTTTCCTCCACCAAATAAGTTGTTTCTAACTACGAATGTTTCAGCTAGGAGAAGTTTCCTCCACCAAACAAGTTGTTTCTAACTACGAATGTTTCAGCTAGGAGAAGGTTCCTCCACCAAACAAGTTGTTTCTAACTACGAATGTTTCAGCTAGGAGAAGTTTCCTCCACCAAATAAGTTGTTTACCAAGATTTTCCCTTAAAGCTTCAGCCCTAGATGCATTGCTACCAATCCCAAACCCAAACCAGGAAATTACATCTGCACAGATTGTCCGCCAGGTTATATTGGTGATAAGTGTGAGAGGTAAGTTTGGCTTTCTACCCTTCCCTACCTTCCCCATCGAGCTGTGCCTCATCAAACCAAGTCCCATCCGTTGACGTCTTGCTTACCGCATTTGCTTCGAACATTACTTAGCAATCTTTTAATCCAAAGACCTTCTAAAGAATGCTTTCTCACGAATTCAAATGCCCCATGGCCAGTAGTTTACTGATTGATGAGTGGAGACTGTAAAAGGACAATTGCTTTATGATTCTGTAACAGCGATGCCTTTTCAGTAGAATGACATTCCCACTTCCAGATTCAGAATCTTCTTTGTTTTTTTCTTTTCTAAAAGCTGACAATCCGAATCGTTAATTTACCTTTCTAGATGCGGTGTAGGCTTCTACGGTGAACCAACAAAACTTGGCAGTTTCTGTCGGCCGTGTAATTGTAATGACATGGGCTCGTTTAACGACACATGCGATAGCACAGGGCAGTGTCCATGTAAGGGAGGAATTACTGGGAAGATGTGTGACAAGTGCGAACCAAGATTTGCTGTGGTTGCTGGGACCTGTAAATGTAAGTTTGTAACATCGTTGGAGGGACTTAGAAAGATTCTGCTCTCAAAGGTTTGTCGATTTCAGGCCATGTAAGGTGGCTGATTGACAACATTTGTCGTCGTTTGTTTACAAACAAAATTCTGTTACCTCCAGAATGAGCACATTCCAGATTTCTTGAAATAGGGTACTTTGGGGGGGGGCATTGGGACAGTGCCCTACATTGATTTGTTGATGTGGATGACTCCCTTTGGCAGTGTTTGGCCTGTAGATGTAGAGACTTTGAGATCTGAAACTTAATCCGCCTCTCTTTCATCGTTTTTGTCGATTATCTGTACATCCACTGTTACTCTTGTTCCTAGCCTGTGACAAAGGATGCACCAGGGATCTTATGGAGACATTAGATGAGATGGAGACACAGTCGGCAAAGATGGATGTTACTGCAGCCTCAGTGGTGCCATGGCAACGACTGTACACTATTGAAAATGCCACTAAATACCTAAAGGTGAAACATTACATTCAAAACGCGTGGACTCTTCTCTTTGGCAAAATTTACATTCAGTGTATCTAAACAGTTTCACCGTTCTTACCATTCGCTTACCTGATTTAGAGATGTACATGTATATAAAAATATTTGCTGTATTTCAGGATAAACATGAGAAGGCTCGGCTGGATGCCATAAACACGTTGCGACAGGACGAAGTTCCAGCTAGAAAAATGGTGGCAGATTCCCAAATGAAGGTAAGACCAATGAATAGACCAGATTTTTCCATATTTTTTTCCATCCATGTCAGAGGTAAGCAAAAACACATTCATTCTTTATTTTATTCGTTATGACATTACTAAGATTGTAATTTTCACGAACCTGCTTTCAGATAAGAGATACAAAGTCAAAAAGCAATGCTTCACGAACAACAGCACGAGAACTAAAAAACAAGGCGGTCGATCTCGTGGTGATGAATAACAACATTCATAGAGATGTGAAAGGTACATTATTACGTAATCAACACTGTTATATTGTAACACATTGAAATAATACTGCACTTGTTGTTGTCCATTCCTTTGCCCATGAACCAACGATGGCATTTGGACCACAAAGGAAAGATGACGTTTTCTTCTTACTGGCATTGCTTTTCAAAACTTGTCCACCTCGTCAACACAATCTACTGGAATTTGGCCGCAAACGATCGATGTGAGGAGTTTGAGTCACCATTTTGCTTTTATTTGGTAAAAACCGTCTTTGTTGCAGATTTTGTTACGAAGGTCCACGACCAGTTGACAAACAAGACAAAGTTCTTGTCTGATGACCGTATGTCAAAACTGATCAACAGAGCCGAGGGAATTCTCCGATCTATTAAAAAGAGGGACTTTTCTCGACCAGAAAGGAAAGCAAACAAAGAGAAGAAGTAAGATTTCTAGTCGTAGTAATTATAGATCGACTTCGTTTCAAGGAATTAGGGACCTTATTCACGAAGCTGTCGTAATTTTACGGAGTGCGTAAACTATTGTCCAGTTGCGGGAAAACTATTGTTCACTATCAGTCTGACAAAGGCTGGTATTGATAAAAGTTAGCAAATGCTTTTACTTAAGATTTGCACAGCAAAGTCCAATGTAAATGCACTACAGAACTTGAAGTAAAAGCATTTGCTAGCTTTTATGAATATCAGCCAAAGGATTTATGTGCCCTTATAGTTACAGTGGCTTTGTGAATAAGATCTGTTGTCAATAGGTATCGATCATGTAAGAGTTTGTGGTAACCTTCCCAAATGAGCCATAAAAAAAAAATGAAATAACATGTCTACTTTCCAGGGCGGCTATAGACCTGGTAAATAAAGTGAAGGACTTTCTCAATCCACCTACCAAACACAACCTGACTGAACTTTATGACCGGTTGAAGATGCTAAAAGCAAAATTGACTGATCTTCCTAAGTACATTAATGAATCAATGGTGCAGTCGAAGACAGCCAAGGAACTGAATAAAAAGAATAAAAGGATGTTGGATATATTAGAGGTACGTTAATCATGATTTGATGATGTAGATGATCATTTTTTCGTTCGGTAACATTGGAATCAACCGTAACGGTCAATCGTAATGGTCACCAGTTCCAATGGGGAACTTCTCAGTGAAGGACGCCATCCTGTGGGCAATGCAAAACCGTCATCATATTATGTCGTACATTGTTTCACTGTCATTTCTAGGGACAAAATCAAGATATCATGAACATGTTCGAGGAAGTGGATATGACGATAGAGAAGGCCATGAAAACTGACAAGATTGCCTCCACCCTGTGTAAAAAAACAGTCCCATCTAATATGGAGGTAAGAGACGGAACAGCCTTTTCATTTGTATTGTTTCGCTGGAGTTGTTTGGGGAAGGATTTACATGTAGTCTGATAATGTTCTGGAATTGATTGGTCATTTAGAAATCCCCAGAGAGGATTACATATTACTATTATGTGGTGCGAAAGGCGAATAAAATTGTCATCAATTATTGAATTGGCAAAGAGGATTGTACTGAACGTCACCATCTATCGTTTTTTGCAGATGTTTGAAATGGAGAAGACCGAACTAGCTGATGCCATGATCAACATAGAAAATGCAACAGGATTGCTTAAGCAGAATATACCTCGTGTGGACCCCGTTGTCAGGAATGCGACTGAACATGCTAAGAATTTGTTGCGGCAGGCCAGCCACATGGAAGGGTAAGAGTTTCGCTATCGTCAGTTTCGCAAGCAGGGAAGAGAAAACTGGTTGATTTTAAGCTTGTTTTCTCAACAAAACGATGTCGAATTACAGCTGTAGTTGAATGTCATTGACAAAAACGTAATACTTACTTATAATTCTTTCAGTCTCTTCAATGGTTCCCGGCTTCTGTCGGCAGATGCAATAAAGGCAGCGACTGTATACGAAAATATGGTCGACGCCATTGGCGAGTCCAAGATGGCGGGCAACAATGCGACAGCGGCGGGCGAGAAAGCGATTGAGGTCGCTAAGACCAAGTCTGGTGTGTTAATAGATGTTGAGGCGAGGAAGGTCACGAATGATAGTATTGAATTACGAACAAGGGCACAGATGGAGAAGAATAAGACAGTGGGTAGGTAAAGGGAATAAGCAGGACCTCCGAATTTATCTGGTAGCCTATCGATTCTTTTAACAGCGTTTTCCTTGACTCCGAACGCAGTTTTATTGGAGCGCTCCCTACTCTCGTTCCTTGAGCAACTCAGAAGTAGGATTTCTACCTACAAACTGTACGTTTCCCCTGGCCATCTTAAAGTTATTTGTACGTATATCTGACTTTTCAGCACTTGAAGGCAACCTCAGGAACATGAGCAAGCTGTTGGATCGGACCGACAGTACTCTTTTTGATGTTCGAAGGGAGAAGATGCTGCTAGACAACTCGGTCTCTATGTTGAATAAAAGCAGGCTAGGTACGTTCTCAAACCGGATAGACACACCATTCCAGTCACTTTAATCTTCAAACTCATTCTTTTAATGTTCTAACTCCACATCATTGGATTGGATTATACCAACTGCTGAGTAATCTTTGTCTTCTTGTACTTCAACTTCCAGCCATTTTGAATAAAGCGAAAGCAGCAAATGAGACCGTCAGCCGAGCCGAGGCAATAACTGTACCTACCTTAGCAGAGATCATGGTAACAAAGAACAAGATAGACAACCTGGGGGCCAAACTAGATGAAATAAAGGATACGATGCCAACAATCACTGACATACCTAATATCAGTAAGCATAACCTCGATGAGATGTTGACTGAATGAAATTCCAACTTTCAACTTTCCCTTCAGAGTGTTATTGAAGAATTTCTGTGAAATGTTGACTTACCACACTGGACGTATCCATTTTCAGTTGACGAAAGTAATTACAATAGAATCAGATCGAAGAATTCCAGCGAAGTACTACTGAATAAAAAGCGAGTTCTTGAGGCGAAGAATGATGATATCCAGGCCAGTCTTCTCTCTCTCCGAGACAAGATAAGATTGGCAAGGCAACAGGCGAACACCGTAAGTTGTCAACATTCTATTTAAATGAGCTGTTCAGTCACTAACCTACCCTTCCTTTTATGATTACATACACCGTTCATCATTCTTTGGTAGTTCTTAATAGCCCTCCTGTAGGCTCTGACGATTTAAGTGTCAATGATGAATACAGAAGTGATGTCAATGTCAACACCGTTTTTTCCAGATTCGTGTGTCACTCAAATGTGGAGGCGGATGTGTGAGGACATACAAGCCTGATACAGAGCCTGGTACTATGAACACCATCAGCTTCAACTTAAAGACCAACATCAGTGAGGCCTATATGATGATGCTTTACATCGAACAGGGACCACAGGTAGGATTATACATGTAGTACACATTCGACGGTATTAGGGGCAATTGCTTACAGTTTCGACGGTATTAGGGGCAGTTGCTTACAGTTTCGACGGTATGGGGGCACTTGCTCACAGTTCCGACGGTATTAGGGGTTGGAGTGTAAAGTTTCATCGGTGTCTGGGTAGTAGCGTAGTTCTACGGGTTGTAGTATAGTTTCAACGGCACGGTAACGGGACAAAGTACCGTGTGTATGCCTATCTGACTCGTTGAAAAATGTGAATGAAAATTATCGCCTCGGAAGTAAACAGTGCTAAGAGAACCATTCTGTAAACCTTATGGCACCCAACTCTAATCTTTCTGGCACCCAACTCAAATCTTACTCGGAATTTCTTCCTTACAGCCCAGTGATTTCCTGACCCTCTATCTCAAGAGAGGGAGGGTAAGGATGGCTTGGAACGCTGGTGGAGGACCGAGGGTTGTGGAAAACAAGATGGACATTCTCCCAGAGAGAAGCTTTGAGAAGGAAGCTGAGAGATGGTACAGGGTTGAGGCACAGAGGTAGGGTGGATGGCGGAGGTTGTTGATGGCATTGAAATAGAATTAAAACTGGGGGGGGGGAGTTGGATGTATGGATGAGTGAACCTCTTGGTACACGTAATTTCCGCGCTTTTTCTCTGGTTTATCTGACGGAGCATTAATAGTGCACCAGCTCCCGTTACAAATTCCATGTCAGCCTCTCCTGTAAGTGTAAATTCACTGAATTTCCGATCTATTTCAGGGCTGGGAATGTTGGTCAGTTGACAGTGAAAAAAATGGTGAGCGGAGAATCGCAGACAGTCACTGCCTCTTCTTTCCCTTACTTCACCCGATTGGACATTAATCGACTGACCCCTCTCTATGTCGGGGGTGTCCCACCGGAGGTCCAGGTATGTGCTTATGATCTTGATACCTGCCAATATCGATTTTTTAACAAATCCATTGAATGTTTTAGAACTCCTAGATCGTTTTATATTTTCTATCCTTTTCTTTAGATGCCCAACACTGAGATTGAACCTGGCAGCTTCGTTGGATGTTTAAGTGAATTGGAATTCGATGGCAAAAGGATAGGTCTACATAATTTCTTAAAGACAACGAATCATGAAAGTTGTGGTGGATGTATCGAATCGTAAGTAGCAATACACGTATAACCTCTAGTGAGTCATCATCACCACCATAAGATGTTTTAACCTACAAGTACTCAACTTGATATCCTCTCACGTTCACCAAAAGTTTTGCACCTGTACCGGTACTTGGTTTATCACTTTTCGTTTTGAAAATGAACCAGCTAAATAACTGTATTTTTGTTACTCTTCAGGCCGGCAGAGCTCCCACCAGCTGGTACTTACCAATTCCTCGGTAATGGTTTCTCTGAGCTACCCCAGGTCAGACGTTACACCAACAGGAAATTATTTGTTCTGATGCAGTTCAAGACGGTTTGGAACAATGGCCTCGTGTTTATATCCGTCAACCAGAGAGACGTAAGTTGACTTGGTTCTACAAGATATTGCGTCACCTCTAATGGTTTGAGTTTGATTGCCGATTGCCGAGTTTGGGACAGGCTCTGTTGAAGGAACATCTTCTTTGGCTTTTCCAGAAAGACTTCTTTTCTATCGAGATTGTCGATGGTCGTGTGGTATTCCAGTACCAGTTAAGTGGTAATACTCGAGCCAGGATCGAAAGTGTTCGGCAGTATAACAACGACCAGTGGGTTCAGATCAACGCTGCCAGAAATGGGCTACAAGGTTAGTGAAAGGGGTCCACACACGGTCTATATTATTGCACAATATGGGGCACAAAATAGGGCATGTGCTTCTGGCATGATGGGTAGAAGAAAGATTGGCAATAATATTGCCCATTTTGATCCTCATGTTGGCAAAAAATATTGCGCGTGTATGCGTCACTTCAGACTTGATCAGAATTGTCGTTGCAAAAATTACAAACGTTATCAACTTGTACACGTTTTAGTGTATAAAAGCTAAACTAAGCTTTATTGCTTTTGTAGGTCGTCTCCAAGTTGGTGAAGAGATCATCTCAGGAATAGCAGGTCCAGGCAAAGATATAGGTCTTGAACTACTCAACAGTACGCTGTTCTATGGAGGAGTCCCAGATTCAATGCATAAACTTTTGGAAGAGTAAGTAAGACTTGCTTTTTACGTCGATGATCAACTTGGAGACTGTCTCCAAGTTGATCATCGCCGTGCAGATGCGTCATGGGCATTTCAATAGACAACAGGCTTGATGTTGCATGCATTAGTCCTATAGTGCATTTCACCGAGATTTAGCCTTACACATCACGATTTGATGCTGTTACAAACATTTCTTTTCGCATTTCAGCTTGAATGTTACAACAACAAAGTTCCTTGGTTGTATGAGGGATGTTCAAGTCTCATCCAGAGGTCTTGTGCCTCAAAATATTCTTTCTGGACATTATTACGGCATCAACTCAGGTTGTGCCATCAGTGTAAGTAGTTTTATTCCCCTACAGACAATGCTCTTTTTCACGGTGATATTTTTTGAAGGCTGGAAATCAGAGTCGTTCGAAGGTGTACCTACAGTCTCTCGACCGCGCACTTACATTTTTTTGAGCTAAATAAAGTGGACAAGACAATAACTACACCGTCCCTCGTCGGCTTTTCCCATTTCAGGCGAGGACTAGTGGCTTCTATTCTGATGGCTATCTTGAACTCCCTCCACAAGAGCTGAGCCGAGATAGCGACTTATCATTCTCATTCGTTACCATGGAACCTGAGGGTGTTATCTTCTTAGCAAAAGGACAACATGAAGGTGAAGAGGTAAGGGTTAAACTACGCTAGGACATTCCTAAATGAGCCCCTTAAACCGCTGATTTCACTTTCCATGTTACAAGACAGTTTTACTTTCGCTCATTCAACAGTGAAGCATGGTTAAAAAACGATTTTTTTTTGTTTTCCAGCATCATGTTTCTATATCTGTCATTGATGGGTATATTGATGCCCGATTCAATGCAGGACGTGGCGGAGTCGGCATCCGATCGAAGAAAAGGTACAACGATGACCTTGTCCACAGTGTGACCATTATAAAAACAAGACGGCTGTAAGTATTGGTAAAATAAAGCAGTCCTTTGATAGGGAAATACCTTTCAGGTGATAATCAATGCATTACGTTTATACCATTTGACTTCTTCATATTCCACCATCGTACGGCAAAAAAATGAACCGGAGAACAAAACGGAGAGTTCATAAGCCTGGGCTACACTATAATGTGGATTCTTTGGGCTTTCTTTTCAGGATTGATATGGTCATAGACGATGAAAAAGTTGGCAATGCCCGTCTCCCGCGTGGGCCTACAAGAATCAATCTAGGAGATGCTTCTAAAGATGGTGTTTTTATTGGTGGCGTGCCTGAGGGGAGGGAAGACATTTCTGGATCTGGGATATTTGCTACCATGAAGGGATATTTCGGATGCATATTCAATCTAGTTGTTAATGGAAAGTAGGTTGTCAAAAAAGCATCAAATTTTACAATCAGGCCAAAATGAATTACATGTATGATAAACAGCATGGACTATTTCCCCAGGATACTGCCAAGAATTTCGTAACATGCAGATACTCTTTTTCAGATTAATCTACATGGACAATAACAAGGGGTTCAAAAACGCGGACATCGGTCGCTGTGCTTTAAAGCACGCTCAAGCCAACCTTACAGCCAATATCGTCGTACAGCCTACTCAAGCTCCCGATTCTCAGTTCACCATTGCTCCTGACCCAACTGTGGCAACAACGGTAGGTTTCCATTCCCCTTGTTGATGGTAAACGAACTGCGCCTTCGGAATGCACACAGAAACTTTGTATTCGGTGTTGGCATCTTTGCAGGCAAACAGTTTGAGATGGTAATCTAGGCCTATGAGCTTTTGTATATAAAGGCCATGTTGTTAGCTTTGGAAGATGACAAAGAGAGGTTGATATCTAGGAGTAGGCTACGAGGATTTTCGACTTTTATGCTTTCAGACTCTACCAAGTAAATGTGCCAGAGCAGTTGAACCCAAAAACGTCCCACGAGGTTTTAGCTTCGGTCATACTCCAGACAGCCACGGTCAACTAGAACTTGATGCATCATTACTAGTAGGAGAGTAAGTCTTATTACCTTATTCCTGAAGCATTTTGAAATTGTATGTATCTAGGTACATGCGTACATCGAATTTGGACTCTTTTCGACTTAAACATGGCGGCCAGTCGGCCATTTAGAAAATGGGACTTTAGCCAATATCTCATGAAGAACAGCAGCTAGAATGTTGTAACTTGGTGCGAATATGTAGGAACCCTCTATATGTTTGCCAAATTTTAGCTCTATTGCACTTCAAATATGGCCGCCAGTCGTCCATCTTGAAAAATGTACTTTGGCGCATACCACATGAACAACCACAAAGAATGATCTAACCTGGTATGATGTTTCACTGGAACATATTGACTTCACACTTGTTGTTCGTTCTTCTGGTACACCAGGTGAGCACATGGTCCATGGACCATTTCATTGTTTACAACAGCCTTCAATCTACTGTGGTAGACCTGGGGCCGGTTGCACAAAGAATCTTAAGTCTAAGAAAAAACTTAAGTCTGAAATGAAGTCATCTGATTTGCTGAAACCTGGTCACATGATGACTTAAGTCCAACTTTAGACTTAAGATTGTTTGTGAAACTGGGCCCTGATCATTGAGGTGGGCATTCGTGCTTTACATTTGAACTGACTTCTTACATGTAGATCGGAAACTCCTGCATAAAAATTCATAATGAACATCTTAACGTTTCTTCTTTCCTTTTTCTTCTTCAGTTTCGATATAACCCTCGACTTCCGAACGTATAAACCATATGGTTTGATCTTTTACTTTATGAGTGCTGACCAGTCAGAATACCTCGCAATGCAAGTGAACAATGGCAGGATTACCCTGTCATTTACACCTAATCCAGGCTTCCATGATTCTGTCAGCACGAATATCTGGTACGATGACGGCAATTGGCATCTTGTAAGTGTTTTTCCTTCGCGATTTCTTCAATCTTTTCTATTTTCACAGATTTATGGGTGTAGCTAACTCTTTGGCATCGTGCACCTAGGACTGAAGGACAGCACTGTCCTGGAGTAAAGACATGTCGAACTACATGTCACCCCCCCCCCCCAACTNCCCCCCCCCCCCAACTTCCTAAATTCCTTGAGCAGTTGGCCTCTGCTTGCTAACAAAAACAGCAAACTACGACGTTATCTCTGATTCAATTTTCTGCTTCCAGTTGCAGTTTACAAAGGCTGGGAAGAAGTTAGCCATGGCCCTCGACGGAGGGAATGAATTTGCTGCTAACTTCCAAGGAGAAATGAACCTGCAGCGAAAAATATATATTGGAGGTTTGCCACAATCTATAGTCACTGGTGACGTAATCGTAAGTACAATGTATATATAATATATCCATTTCCGATATTCCCTAGATATATAGCATCGACCGAAACAACCTTAAAATCATGTCTTATTTGTCTTTTTGTTTATTTCAGATTCGAAGTAGTTTCCCTGGATGCTTGAGAGATATCAAAATGCTTGGTATTCCACTTAGTCTTGATGCCACTGGCGCTGTGAAGAAAGATGTAGGAATATGCTACCTGCAGGTGGAACGAGGAAACCATTTCAGCGCTGGTGCTTACGGCATACTCGGTGAGTGATCAACATCAAACTTTATTTTGTCCAATCCAAAAGCAGAACTGCTGGACCTTTGTCCATGCAGATCTTGAAGCTGCATTATGAACAGGTATGTCTTTGTTTACATTGCAGAAAAAGATTATTTCGTTGGTCCTGAGTACAACGCTCGCGTAGATTTCCGTACAAACCGGCTGAATGGAATCCTGCTCAGTATAAGTAACCCAGAGGGTTACCCTGCCTTGGCTCTTGAGATCCTTGATGGAAGGGTAAGACACATCCTACTCTAATTGCAATCTCGCCCCTCACCTTGTAGTTTGGAAGGCTGTGAGTGAAATGGGAAGCATAGCATGCATTCAGGAAATACTCAACGCACATACTTCAGCACAGGCGCGTCATGCTATTAGGCTTCCGTTACATAGAAGTATACCGTATACGAAATCGCCGGTTAACAATGGCTTCCCGAGGATTCACGACCGTGAAATCATTATTAATCGGCGATTTCGTATACCGTATACTTCTATGTAATGGAAGCCTTACAGGCATTTAGTTTAAATCTATCTAAAACGTTCAGAACAAAAGCCTCTTACGCTATATAGTATGGTTTAGGCCCCGAATACATAGAAGTATACGGTATACGAAAACGCCGGTTAACAAAGGCTTTAAATGGATTCACGACCGTGAAACCATTGTTAACCGGCGTTTTCGTATACCGCATACTTCTATGTAATCGGGGCCTTATGGACATGCATATTAACAGAGCCTTCACAAAGCTTCGCGAGCGTGAAGCCATTGTTAACCAGCGTGTTGGGTGGATTCATACTTGCTTGCCGAGCAGACCATGGTCCGTCGGTGCAACACGCCGACCATGCCTTGACATGCTTGAGCTGCATAGTCAGTATTGGGTTGCTGACCAGCGCGCGTACAACACAATGGCCACAAGGCTAGATTACTTCTCTCATTCATTTCAGGTGAAATTTACTGCCAAAAATAGGCATGGTCAGTATAGTGCCATGTCGAATGAGTTGATGAATGTTTGTGATAACAAATGGCATAATGTCATAGCAGAGCTGATAAAGAACGTAGTGACAATCCAATTGGATCATACTCAGACTGAGATCGGTATAGAGACAGGGGCAACAAGGCAGCTAGAAACCACGAGTTCTATGTACCTGGGAGGCTTTCCAAGTAAGTTAGTTATTGCTATCTCTTCTGAATACAAGGAGTCCTTGCCAATACCGTCTGCAGGTCGATAGTATTGAGCCCCCCCCCCCCATGTATTGCGTGTATGACGATCGGCTGTAACTACTGTTGCGAGCCCACGAAAGGCATCCTGAGAATCTCAGGTCATTTACGGTCGTACCCTCCCTCAATGAAGCGCGAGAAGGGGAGTCGGTTGTGAAGACCCTGGGTGCGAGGATGATGAAACGGGGCTCCTTAGATTGTACAGCCAGCATAGGAGGACGGTCGCAGTGTTCCTCAAGGCTGAAGTTCACCAGCTCGCCGGCAGCTCCACCATTGGCACCATACTTTACTTCCTGTAACTCATTCGATTTATAACCGTATATTTTCAGGTTCAGCGTTACCTCAAGGTGCCACCAATTCCAATGACTCGTTCGTCGGTTGTATGAAGAACTTGTTTGTCAACGGTCGACAGGTGGACATGATCAAGTTACCAGAGAACAACGGCATCAACACAGCAAGCTGCCCAGTTTAAACGACAAGAGTAACATCATGTTTCATTTTTTCACCAAAATGTTGGCAAACCTGAAAATTGAAGATCTCAGCAGGTAATAAGAATAAGAAGAATGTCATTTATTTCGGGACCGATTTATTTGTATGGCTGTGGTTTACACTATGTCCGATTCTCATGATCGTATGTAAATTACTTTTGTTGCTAGTGTCCCGTTTTAATTGTTATTGTCATGCGATGGTGGAATCGGACGGAGTTTAAACCAAACCCCATCAGGAATAAATCTCCATTGCAATTTCTGTTGGTGGCCTTCTTATCTGGTTTCGTCACTTTGATATTGAAAAGGGGGGGGGGGTTACATTGGGAAGATGATGTTAAGTTCTGAGTTTTGCACCAAGCAGCCTTTTTCTTTAATCTCAGGGATAGTATTACGACTTGCAGTTATCAAGTCCTATTACGAATATACTATTAAACTTATATAACAGTAATTATTCTGGGAAAGAATATGGCCGGTTTTCAAACGCCCTCACTGACAGTGTTGGCTGAATGAATTTGTCATTATAAACCTGGGGTAGCGATATTGGGATCCTGCGATCTCATTCGCGGTTCTGGGGAAACGACAACAGGGCCTAGGCCAAAGCAGATGTTCGCTTGGAACTTCCAGACATACATTGCTTTCATGGGGCGTTGCATCTGTCACCCGACGGAGAGCCTCACCGAGGCTGGCTCCAAATCGACTCTGCTGATTTGTTTTGCTTGCTAAACTCACTGCAGTGTGCGATTTGATCCTCAAACCCGAGCACGGGGCATGGCTGGGGTTTAGTGTTAATGTCTGACTGTTAATAGTGAGTTTCGCCTGGTTAGGCCAACGACTATGTCATCATTCTATTGTTCGGGTATAGTCAAACAATAGAAAATCGTAACTTAAATGCTTTGTGCAATCGTAGGTCTATCCGGGCGATTGCGAAAACACTCTCTATTGTTTGGCTGTGAAGCGACCAACCGGCGCATTTTTTAATGGCTGCTTTTCGATCATCTGGTAAAGACAGTGTCTACCAACCTCAGTATCTAGTCGGAAACTAATCTACGGCAAATGGAATCTCAGGAATAACATCTGATGCAATATATAAGTACAGACCATACTATATTTCTTAAATTGAATGTTATGTAAATGCCCAGACTAGTCACACCCACCTGACAGTTCTGAAATTCGCTAACACTACATCAGGCCTACTCGCCAACTAACGACTATAACAACATATTTATTCATGGATTCGGGTACACATGTAGGCCTAGTCACCAAATTCATTTTAAGTCCTGTAACTGACCTAAAAGCTAGTCAGAGGTGGTTACGTAGTTTTTGCCATTTATCACTGGGGAAAGGGTTACCATCCTATTTCCACCAAACGTTGGTAAACATTTGACTTTGTGTCATTATTGGAAACTAAAGTCTGTCTCTGTAATTCATAACCGTTCTATTCTCAATAAAAAATGTCTTTAACAAGTATGTCTTCGACTGGCTTTTTCCGCAACTTTTCATATGTGATCACCTCTTGCTTCTTCCAACATACTGTACAGTACATGCATGTATGTATGTCGTATTTATTAATCAGCGACTCCCACACCTATGAGTCAGGGGGCATATTTATGAAGCCTTCGCAACTTTGCGTTGATGCAAATCTATTGTAAGGCAGTCATGTGCATGTGCAGCCAAACAATAAATTTGCGTGAACGCAAAGTTGCGAAGGCTTCATTTACGGCCCCAGGCTGGTGGTCTCTCGGGCGCCAACGATGATAAAACCACACGTGCATAGTAAAGCTTAATCTGAAATTGGTTTTGGAGGTGGGAGAACAAACTGATTAGCGAAGTTGAAGGTAAAGACGGAGATGAAGCGAGGTCGAGTTTAACGACCGGTTTCCTGGTCACGTGAATCCCTTATTAAATCATATGGTGCGTGACGAGGACAGCCGTGCCGAGTATACTAGTTAATGTTACACATCATCTCACTGTCCGCATGAGACCTAAATCATTATCACGTTGAAATCATGAGTCCTCTTCTTCATGTCTGCGCCAAATGCCTTCGTTGTAAACCAAGTTCAGTGAGACACTCTGCTCTGCGAACACTGAGTTTGATTTACGATTTAAATAGATTTCCAAGATGGCCGCCCAAATGACATACACGTACATGGTGGATCATCCGTATTATTTTTTCTGAGAGTAAAGAGCTGAGCTTTTTCGGGCTTAATGTGTACTCTGTCATTTTGATGGCGAAAAACGTCCGCATGTTAAGGAAACCGTGACATGCTACGAATGCAACTGTCCGTCGATTTAGATTTTAGCCAGCTCAACACTTGCCGCAACAGGTAGAACGACAAAGCTTTCATACCAATCTAAATGCAATTGTTTCAATAATATTAGGATGAGAGGATAGCATGTTATAAGCTAACAAAGTTAGTCATTATCGCCGGGTAACGAGGGTGTAATGCACTTTACGAAACATTTTCATTTGTAATTCAATTGTTATGACAACTTTCTCATTGGTGAAGGTAGATGATGATTTTCGACCAAACGGTTTGTTCAATTTGTCAGTCGGTGGTACTGCGGTCTGTATATAGCTACACTTTTTGTCCGTAAAAAGAACTACAAAACACTTCAGTCATGCGGACCCTGCTGTTGGCTATGATGACGTTGGGACTAGTAGACCAAGGTAGGTGGTAGATGTTTTTTCTTTTGTGTGAACGTCGATGATGTCGAGTATACGCTCTGTTGAAAGTCATAAGAAATATTTCCCATTGTTGCTGCATTTGCTCATACCTTCAATTTGCTCATATCTACCTCCTTCCATGACATGAATTGCCTGCTTTGATTTGCCTGTGAACCACATCGAAATGATGGCACACAATTTTATCAATTTTAATATTCTTTTATTGAATCTTTGTCCGAAGGGGTAATGATGTACTGCACCCCATTTATATGGCACAGACACTCCGTCCGGCGATGGAGGATTTTCTTTTAATCTTGTGGCTGGCTCATTGGCCTCTGAGCTAGCAGTTATAAGCAACGTTAAGCACGGTTGTTACTTGGATAGATGACCGGGACCATCTGAGACTTTCGGCAACACCCCGTATGGTCAATCCGTATGACCTAGGCCTAAGACGTGTGACTTTCATGGTACATTCTCGTGATACGTCACACAGTGTACCGGTATGTCATGAGAATGGGGAACCCGCCCTGCGGTTTATCCCGACATGTCGGCGCTGCAAGCGGTTGTACCGAAACGACGTCTTTGACGTCATTTTAGGTGTTGACGTTGCGTCATGAAAAAATGTCCTGTACATTTTTCTACAGGGAAACTGACACAAATACGTTGCTTTTATCGCCATCGTATCTCTTCATTTTAAGTAAAAAAAGGAATGACATTTTAAAAGAAAATTTCATCTGCCACACGATGATGCGGTGTCCGTCGTCCGTTAGCAGGGCACGTTTCGTAACCGCTGGGGCTGTTGACCTGAAACTTGGTACATACTGTTTTCGATGTGTTTAGTGGCGGGAAGATCGTCGTGCCTAGATTTTCTAATAACACACGTTCCCGGCAAGTTATAAAATACAATCTAACAAAAGGGCCCGTGGTAGTGAATGATGTGCAATCCTACAAGGGTCATGTTCGACAACTACCTCGGGATGGGGATCACGTTTCATTTATGGGAAAAACGACATGGGACGTCTGACCAATGTGGTATGTAAAGTTAGGCTCCAAG
>NMRB01000815.1:183837-195397 GCA_002633025.1 Notospermus geniculatus | reverse complement strand
CATAAACATAGGGAAGGAACTTGTTGCTAGTGCTCTACCTGGCGTCGGAGACAAGTTATTCAAGAAACAAAAGTGTGACAGACAAAATCTCAACTTTTGATATGTCAATTTCACCATGAACCAGGTATCGGAGACTGGAAATTTTCATTCCATCTTGTAGCTCAGGTCATGAAACCTGGGGGTAGGTCACATTTCCAGGTCTGTAGCTCTTGCAGGAACAAAGTTACAGGTGTGACAGACTGAACAGACAGACAGACACACAGACACACACACACACACAGACAGACACCACGACCAAACACTATATGGTTTCCGATCTTGAGATTGGAAACCATAATAACTCCTGAACTAACAACTGGATCATCTCCAAGTTTTTATCATAGGTGTATAAAATTAGGATACATAACATATTTAACGGGTTTTTGATTTGACCTACTTTTCAAGGTCACAGAGGTCAAAGTTGTACAAAAGTAACAAACCTGCTGATTTGACTTCCAATATGGCCGCCAGGTGACATAACACGAAAATCATCAAAGTGCTATAACTCGGGAACGACTTCACCCAAAGCGCTCAAATGTGCTATGTGGCTCCCTCTAGATGACCTTAATGTGCATGTGAAGTTTCGGCCCGGTCGGACATCCAATATGGCCGCCAGGTGGCATAACCCAAAACTCCATCAAAGTCCTGTACCTCGGGAATGACTTGACCCACCAGATTGCTCATAACTGATATGTACATGTACCTCCCTCTGTCATTACACTGTTATGTCCAACCAGGTGAGCACATGGTCCATGGACCATTTCATGTGTTGATAATACACAGAATCTTTCGACTTGTGGTGATCTTACAATTTCAGGCATCTGCGTTACTTGTTTCAAATGCAACGAGAGAAGGCTTCCTTGGAGTCCAGCTTGGTCGCTTAACAACGGCTGCATCGCGCTCCTTCCAGAAGCCTCGGTGGAAACTGCCTGGTGTCCAGGAAAATGTATAACCAAATTGTTAACTAACGAAAGTAAGTTCAATTTGTTTGTCAGAAGTGGTGAGCACAGGGACTTGACACGTACGGGGTATGATGTCGTCAGCCCCCACGAACAACGCCCCGGCCCGAGTAAAAAATATAAAGAGAGAATTTCTCTCTTAAAGGCGCCGCTCCACGTGACAGTTTTCTATCGAAAGTTTGCTGTCAGATAGTCAATTATTGCTCTCAGACAGCAACTCAGACAGCAATAATTGCTGTCATACAGTGGAGCGGCGCCTTTATTTTTATTTTTATATTTGGTGATGAGGTGCATTAAGAACCTACTACTTGCGGTTGATTTCATATAACAAACGTGTGCAATATGCAGGAGTTACGGCGCATCATCCGTGTTAAACTCACTTTTAACTCTTTTTTTTAGATCTGGAGCTACAGCTAATAGAAAGAGATTGCACAACGGAAAACATAGGAAATAAAGAGGATAACTTGCTTTATACTTTATCTGTCAGTAGCAAAGACTATGGGAATGCTGGTGCAAATCCAGCACCGTGGAAACTGATACACATATACTGTTCCGAAGATGCTTGCAATTCAGCTACCAGCTTCAAAAAGACCTCTTTGATGTTGATGAAGAAGCGTCTTGTTTTTACAAAGTAAGGAAGGTCCATTCTGGAAAGTGAGCACGCTGGTGGAGTAGGCCCTAGGTAGTCGTCACCAGCCTAGAGTACGCAGTTCGCTTGTGTTCAGGTTTCATTCGTGATGTTAAACCTTGGATTTCCCTCCACATTTGATGTCATTGACTGCAAAACATCATCATTCTTTTTGTTCTTATGATACGGCCACTTTGGGTGCAAGCGACCGCGACTGTAGATATAGGTGGTGTCGGAATATGTCATTGCCACTGTGAAAGTTAGTTCAATGGAAGTCAAAGAGCTGGTGGTAATATGTTCATATCCATTCACTTCTTACATGTAGTAACATTTGGCGTTTACTGGTGGTGATGTAATTGCCTACGTCTAACTGTCAGTCTTTATTTTCAATTATCATAATGTTAATCTAGTTGCTAAACAGCCGTGGTTACACTACTTAAAAATAACCGGGTTTTTCCAGACCCGTGTCAAACCCGTGTGTACGAAAATCCCGGCGAGAGGTCACAATACTATATACACTGTAGTTAATAGCCCGGCGACAGTTGCGCTGCAAACATTGACTCTTCGGTCATTTCTGAATTGGCGCGAAAACGACGTCACTTAATGGCTGCGCCATCTGTCGCCGTGCGAAGAACTAATGAACACACGGGGATTTCGAAAAGCACGGCGAGATTGCCTTGTCTAAATAAACCCGCGTTTTTCAGACATGGGTTTCTTGAAGCCCGGCAGTTCATAGGTGTGACCGCAAAAAACCCGGGGATTTTAATAAATTATGTAGTGTAACCACGGCTATTGATTGCTCTCGGGTACACTGTTGTGTCTTGATTGGCTGTTGAAAAGATTAAATAAAGCTTTCATATGCGGTGCAATGTGTGATGAGTTTTATGTCATGTGAAGCCTTCCGCACACTGAAGCTCTCTGCTGAGCAAAACGTCATTCGAGACCGTTTGCTCAGCAGATACCGGTAGCTCGCGTGCGCGCGTGTTTCGGTGAGTTTTCTGCCCGAGGATATACATGTAGGCCTACGCCGACCGGTATTAGGGCCGTATGCACCAACGAAGATTATCTTAAAAACTCAGGGTTGAGACACAACTTTTCCATTGTCACACCATGCCTTGGCAAACTTGAACAATTGAAAAGTTGTGGCTCAACCCTGAGTTCAAGATAATCTTCGTTGGTGCATACGGCCNGTACGGTAACTTTTTCAAAAATGCGATTTTCCAGAAATGTATGGGCTTTACATCAAAATCATTTAGAGCGTAGATGAACAATATGTTGGACTATAAATTTGTCTGATAACTATTCTTCTAAGAATCCTTGGAAGGAAAGAAATCCTATTTCTGTAGTCGAAACCTACTTTTCCTATATGCACTTTCGCTGCGTAGATCAATATGGCTCCATTATTCACAAAAACTGTTTCGCGTCGTTGACCAACATTCCGAGTTCATTGCGTGTGTGATAGGGGCAGGGTGGTTCAGATCTCTAAAGGTACTAAAAATGTTATTTTCAAGTACTTCAAAAAATTCGTCTGCTATACCGGAAGTAGGTGCATAGCGTACGATAAAATCTGAGTCACCAGCGTGGAAAAGGAAGGTATTTTTATGTAGTGTAGATCTAACCACGGCTATGGTGTCAGCTAAAGCCGGTCAGCCATGACACTGGCTGCCGAGGGTTGTGCAACAACTAAAGTTTAGTGACAGGAGGTCAGCCAATAGGCCTACCTTTGGTCACTGAGATCGATCTGAAAAACAATACTTTGACGAATTATTCAAGCCGTCGTTTATTTCCATTTTCTTTGTGGTCCTACAACTAGGCCCCTACTGGGGTTATCGAGCCCATAACCGTGGTTTGTTGTATCTTTCATTCCAATAGATCTATTGTGTGGCTGAGTCGCATGATTGCCATCAAACCGCATTACGGTGATGTAGGCCTATAGTCCAGCGAGGGCGTGGACTACGAACATGAGGAATTGTACGTGACATCAAATGTACATGCTGTTGGACGTGCTCGTGTAGGCCTACACTACTGACAGTGGTACGGTATGAGCCCAAGGGTTTCTCTGCCAGGTCGGGAACACGAGCGGGGCACGCACAGGAGCTTGTGGAGTTTTCCTGTCACAAACGTCAGTGATGATTCGGTAGGAAGTTTCAGCATTTTGTGTCAAAGGAAGTCGCTGATATTGCAGGGGACTGCTCTGCGTTGCCTTACATGGCAGCTTTGGAGTCGATTCAGAGTGTGTGCAGTTAAACACGGCCAACCGAAAACAGCTCGTTCGGGATCGAAGGGGTCTCAGACGCAGGTAAGTCACGTTGGTGAATAGACAGGTTGCGAAAATAGCGGCCGCCATTTTTTTATGGAATTGGCCGAATTTTCGAACTTTTTCAAATATAATTCGAATGTATTTTATTAGCTGCTTGCACGGAGAGTAGGGGGTTAAATTTCTAATACACTATATTATACACAGGAGATGTCATGGCGGATCCCGGATTCCCGGTTTTGACCCTGTACCGATTCTTTGAACCAATATCCTATCGAAATAAAAGATGCTTTCACCAGAAATGCGACTTCATTTTGATCGTTACATTCCCTACCATCGATTCGTTGCATCCCCTTGCATTCTGGTGAAAGCATCTTTTATTTCGATAGGATATTGGTTCAAAGAATCGGTACAGGGTCAAAACCGGGAATCCGGGATCCGCCATGACATCTCCTGTGTATAATATAGTGTATTAGAAATTTAACCCCCTACTCTCCGTGCTGCTTGCTTGCTAAAATATCTTTATGTAATTCTAGTGGCTTACTGTACATGACCTCTCTTTTTTTGAACGCCTCTGACAGTGTAAAATCCCATTGAAAAACCCAAGCAATGTCAAAAAGTCCACAAAAAACATGGCGGCCGCTAATTTCGCAACTTGTCTATAATAACGAATTTATCATCGATTTTGTTAAAAAATTGTTTCATCGTGTGCAACAGGCATGTTGTCTTGTAGGCGACAATGTTTCATCTTGATTTATCGCGCGGTCGGCGTGGCCGAGCATTCGGTTGTCGGTAACCTTGGCCAGAGGTCGTTGTTGCTTTCCATACTGGAACGCAATCCCAAGGCCGAGGGCCATATTTTCTCCCGGGTAACAGCACACTAGCATAGACCCCTTGCGCTTATCAGCCCAGGGTGTAAACATTAACCTCACCCTAGGGGGCCTAGTTGGCTCCTGTGCTTACCGTCGGCACAATGCACTAGGCCCAAGGTTTGTTGACACCTTCTGGCTGTAATGGCCGACTTGCGCAAGTGGTCTATTGACAACTCGTCCAAGTCTGCGAAGACATGGGAGATACACGTACCTTGCGAAAGTCGGCCGTTAGGTTTTCGGTCATTGCTCGCCAGGCCAGGGTAACATATCTCGGTGAGTGATCAACATCAAACTTTATTTTGTCCAATCCAAAAGCAGAACTGCTGGACCTTTGTCCATGCAGATCTTGAAGCTGCATTATAAACAGGCATGTCTTTGTTTACATTGCAGAAAAAGATTATTTCGTTGGTCCTGAGTACAACGCTCGAGTAGATTTCCGTACAAACCGGCTGAATGGAATCCTGCTCAGTATAAGTAACCCAGAGGGTTACCCTGCCTTGGCTCTTGAGATCCTTGACGGAAGGGTAAGACACATCCTACTCTAATTGCAATCTCGCCCCTCACCTTGTAGCTTGGAAGGCTGTGAGTGAAATGGGAAGCATAGCATGCATTCAGGAAATACTCAACGCACATACATGTACTTCAGCACACTGGCGCGTCATGCTATTAGGCTTCCGTTACATAGAAGTATACCGTATACGAAATCGCCGGTTAACAATGGTTTCCCGAGGATTCACGACGGTGAAACCATTGTTAATCGGCGATTTCGTATACCGTATACTTCTATGTAATGGAAGCCTTACAGGCATTTAGTTTAAATCTATCGGCCGTATTCTAGAAGCTTCCTTAAGTGTAAGGTCGACCTTAATCTTTTGTATTCTACCCTGCAAACAATAGCTAAAGGTCGACCTTACACTTAAGGAGGCTTCTAGAATATGGTCCTATCTAAAACGTTCAGAACAAAAGCCTCTTACGCTAGTATGGTTTAGGCCCGATTACATAGAAGTATACGGTATACGAAAACGCCGGTTAACAAAGGCTTTAAATGGATTCACGTCCGTGAAACCATTGTTAACCGGCGTTTTCGTATACCGTATACTTCTATGTAATCAGGGCCTTACGGACATGCAGATTAACAGAGCCTCCACAAAGCTTCGCGAGCGTGAAGCCATTGTTAACCAGCGTGTTGGGTGGATTCATACTTGCTTGCCGAGCAGACCATGGTCCGTCGGTGCAACACGCCGACCATGCCTTGAGCTGCATAGATTGCAGTCAGTGTTGGCTGACCAGCGTACGTACGATACAATGGCCACAAAACTAGATTACTTTCTCTCATTCATTTCAGGTGAAATTTACTGCCAAAAATAGGCATGGTCAGTATAGTGCCATGTCGAATGAGTTGATGAATGTTTGTGATAACAAATGGCATAATGTCATAGCAGAGCTGATAAAGAACGTGGTGACAATCCAATTGGATCATACTCAGACTGAGATCGGTATAGAGACAGGGGCAACAAGGCAGCTAGAAACCACCAGTTCTATGTACCTGGGAGGCTTTCCAAGTAAGTTAGTTATTGCTATCTCTTCTGAATACAAGGAGTCCTTGCCAATACCGTCTGCAGGTCGATAGTATTGAGCCCCCCCCCCCCATGTATTGCGTGTATGACGATCGGCTGTAACTACTGTTGCGAGCCCACGAAAGGCATCCTGAGAATCTCAGGTCATTTACGGTCGTACCCTCCCTCAATGAAGCGCGAGAAGGGGAGTCGGTTGTGAAGACCCTGGGTGCGAGGATGATGAAACGGGGCTCCTTAGATTGTACAGCCAGCATAGGAGGACGGTCGCAGTGTTCCTCAAGGCTGAAGTTCACCAGCTCGCCGGCAGCTCCACCATTGGCACCATACTTTACTTCCTGTAACTCATTCGATTTATAACCGTATATTTTCAGGTTCAGCGTTACCTCAAGGTGCCACCAATTCCAATGACTCGTTCGTCGGTTGTATGAAGAACTTGTTTGTCAACGGTCGACAGGTGGACATGATCAAGTTACCAGAGAACAACGGCATCAACACAGCAAGCTGCCCAGTTTAAACGACAAGAGTAACATCATGTTTCATTTTTTCACCAAAATGTTGGCAAACCTGAAAATTGAAGATCTCAGCAGGTAATAAGAATAAGAAGAATGTCATTTATTTCGGGACCGATTTATTTGTATGGCTGTGGTTTACACTATGTCCGATTCTCATGATCGTATGTAAATTACTTTTGTTGCTAGTGTCCCGTTTTAATTGTTATTGTCATGCGATGGTGGAATCGGACGGAGTTTAAACCAAACCCCATCAGGAATAAATCTCCATTGCAATTTCTGTTGGTGGCCTTCTTATCTGGTTTCGTCACTTTGATATTGAAAAGGGGGGGGGGGTTACATTGGGAAGATGATGTTAAGTTCTGAGTTTTGCACCAAGCAGCCTTTTTCTTTAATCTCAGGGATAGTATTACGACTTGCAGTTATCAAGTCCTATTACGAATATACTATTAAACTTATATAACAGTAATTATTCTGGGAAAGAATATGGCTGGTTTTCAAACGCCCTCACTGACAGTGTTGGCTGAATGAATTTGTCATTATAAACCTGGGGTAGCGATATTGGGATCCTGCGATCTCATTCGCGGTTCTGGGGAAACGACAACAGGGCCTAGGCCAAAGCAGATGTTCGCTTGGAACTTCCAGACATGCATTGCTTTCATGGGGCGTTGCATCTGTCACCCGACGGAGAGCCTCACCGAGACTGGCTCCAAATCGACTCGGCTGATTTGTTTTGGTTGCTAAACTCACTGCAGTGTCATGGCTGGGGTTTAGTGTTAATGTCTGACTGTTAATAGTGAGTTTCTCCTGGTTAGGCCAACGACTACGCTATCATTCTATTGTACGCACATGTACGCCTAGTCACCAAATTCATTTTAAGCCCTGTAACTGACCTAAAAGCTAGTCAGAGGTGGTTACCTTACGTAGTTTTTACCATTTATCATTGGGGAAAGGGTTACCATCCTATTTCCACCAAACGTTGGTAAACATTTGACTTTGTGTCATTGTTGGAAACTAAAGTCTGTCTCTGTAATTCATAACCGTTCTATTCTCAATAAAAAATGTCTTTAACAAGTACACGTATGTCTTTGACTGGCTTTTTCCGCATCTTTTCATGTGATCACGGGGGCATATTAATGAAGCCTTCGCAACTTTGCGTTCATGCAAATCTATTGTAAGGCAGTCATGTGCATGTGCAGCCAAACAATAGATTTGCGTGAACGCAAAGCTGCGAAGGCTTCATAAAAATGGCCCCAGGCTGATGATCTCTCGGGCACCAATGATGATAAAACCACACGTATGTAAAGCTTAACGTGAAATTGGTTTTGGAGGTGGGAGAACAAACTGATCAGCGAAGTTGAAGGTAAAGACGGAGATGAAGCGAGGTCGAGTTTAACGACCGGTTTCCTGGTCACGTGAATCCCTTATCAAATCATATGGTGCGTGACGAGGACAGCCGTGCCGAGTATACTAGTTAATGTTACACATCATCTCACTGTCCGCATGATACCTAAATCATTATCACGTTGAAATCATGAGTCCTCTTCTTCATGTCTGCGCCAAATGCCTTCGTTGTAAACCAAGTTCAGTGAGACACTCTGCTCTGCGAATACTGAGTTTGATTTACGATTTAAATAGATTTCCAAGATGGCCGCCCATATGACATACATGGTGGATCATCCGTATTATTTTTTCTGAGAGTAAAAAGCTGAGCTTTTTCGGGCTTAATGTGTACTCTGTCATTTTGATGGCGAAAAACGTCCGCATGTTTCTGCTAAGGAAACCGTGACATGCTACGAATGAAACTGTCCGTCGATTTAGATTTTAGCCAACTCAACACTTGCCGCAACAAGTAGAACGACAAAGCTTTCATACCAATCTAAATGCAATTGTTTCAATAATATTAGGATGAGAGGATAGCATGTTATAAGCTAACAAAGTTAGTCATTATCACCGGGTAACGAGGGTGTAATGCACTTTACGAAACATTTTCATTTGTAATTCAATTGTTATGACCACTTTCTCATTGGCGAAGGTAGATGATGATTTTCGACCAAACGGTTTGTTCGATTTGTCAGTCGGTGGTACTGCGGTCTGTATATAGCTACACTTTTTATCCGTAAAAAGAACTACAAAACACTTCAGTCATGCGGACCCTGCTGTTGGCTATGATGACGTTGGGACTAGTAGACCAAGGTAGGTGGTAGATATTTTTTTCCTTTGTGTGAACGTCGATGTGGCGAGTATATTACGCTCTGTTGAAAGTCATAAGAAATATTTCCTATTGTTGCTGCATTTGCTCATACCTGCAATTTGCTCATATCTACCTCCTTCCATGGCATGAATTGCCTGCTTTGATTTGGCTGTGAACCACATCGAAATGATGGTATACAAGTGAATATTATCACGTCAGGTTTTCTACGTATTTAACAAAGTTGTACAGCCGTCACTTAATATTCTTTTAGTGAATCTTTGTCCGAAGGGGGAATGATGTACTGCACCCCATTTATATGGCACAGAGCCTCCGTCCGGCGATGGAGGATTTCATTTATGATCTCGTTGTCCTCTGAGCTAGCAGTTAAAAGCTACGTTAAGCACGGTTGTTACTTGGATAGGTGACCGGGACCATCTGAGGCAACACCCCGTATGGTCAATCAGTATGACGTAGATTCCCGTGATACGTCCCACAGTGTACCGGTATGTCATGAGAATGGGGAACCCGCCTGCGGTTTATCCCGACAGGTCGGCGCTGCAAGCGGTTGTACCGAAACGACGTCTTTGACGTCATTTTAGGTGTTGACGTTGCGTCATGAAAAAATGTCCTGTACATTTTTCTACAGGGAAACTGACACAAATACGTTGCTTTTATCGCCATCGTATCTCTTCATTTTAAGTAAAAAAAGGAATGACATTTTAAAACTAGAAAATTACATCTGCTACACGATGATGCGGTGTCCGTCGTCCGTTAGCAGGGCACGTTTCGTAATCACTGGGGCTATTGACCTGAAACTTGGTATGACACCAAGTTTCGGTCCGATTCGATTCTTGGCGTGGCCACCAGATGGCCAAAACCAAAAACACAAAAAGTGCAATAACTCCTGAACTAACAACTGGATCCTCTCAAGCTTTTTATCATAGGTGTATAAAATTAGGATGCATAACATATTAACGGGTTTTTAATTTGACCTACTTTTCAAGGTCACACAGGTCAAAGTTATACAAAAGTAACAAACCTGCCACAGTTCGCCATAATTTCACTGAGCGACTTCATATTTTGCATAAACGTGTATTAGACGGTACCTTCAAAAATACCGAGTTTCGAGGCGATCGGACATCCAATATGGCCATCAGGTGGCGTAACCTGAAAATCACCTTAGTGCTATAACTCAGGAACGGCTTGACCGAGGGTACTCAAACATGATATGTACCTACCTCTAGATGGCCTTTAGGTGCACGTCAAATTTCGGCCTGATTTGGCTTCCAATATGGCCGCCAGGTGGCATAACACGAAAATCATCAAAGTGCTATAACTCGGGAACGACTTCACCCAAAGCGCTCAAATGTGCTATGTGGCTCCCTCTAGATGATCTTTATGTGAATGTGAAGTTTCGTCCCGGTCGGACATCCAAGTGCTATAACTCAGGAACGACTTGACCCAGAGCGCTCTAATGGCTCCCTCTAGATGACCTTTATGTGCATGTGAAGTTTCGGCCCGATCGGACATCCAATATGGCCGCCAGGTGGCATAACCCAAAAATCCATCAAAGTCCTGTACCTCGGGAATGACTTGATCCATAACTGACATGTACCGCTCTCTGTCATAACACTATTATGTCCAGCAGGTGAGCACATGGTCCACGGACCATTTCACGTGTTGATAATATTTCGACTTGTGGTGATCTTATAATTTCAGGCATCTGCGTTACTTGTTTCAAATGCAACGAGAGAAGGCTTCCTTGGAGTCCAGCTTGGTCGCTAAACAACGGCTGTATCGCGCTCCTTCCAGAAGCCTCGGTGGAAACTGCCTGGTGTCCAGGAAAATGTATAACCAAATTGTTAACTAACGAAAGTAAGTTCAGTTTGTTTGTCAGAAGTGGTGAGCACAGGGACTTGACACGTACGGGGTATGATGTTGTCAGCCCCCACGAACAATGCCCCGGCCCGAGTAAAAAAAATATAAAGAGAGAATTTCTCTCTTAAAGGCGCCGCTCCACGTGACAGTTTTCTATCGAAAGTTTGCTGTCAGATAGTCAATTATTGCTCTCAGACAGCAATAATTGCTGTCAAACAGTGGAGCGGCGCCTTTATTTTTATTTTTATATTTGGTGATGAGGTGCATTAAGAACCGACTACTTGCGGTTGATTTCATATAACAAACGTGTGCAATATGCAGGAGTTACGGCGCATCATCCGTGTTAAACTCACTTTTAACTCTTTTTTAGATCTGGAGCTACAGCTAATAGAAAGAGATTGCACAACGGAAAACATAGGAAATAAAGAGGATAACTTGCTTTATACTTTATCTGTCAGTAGCAAAGACTATGGGAATGCTGGTGCAAATCCAGCACCGTGGAAACTGATACACATATACTGTTCCGAAGATGCTTGCAATTCAGCTACCAGCTTCAAAAAGACCTCTTTGATGTTGATGAAGAAGCGTCTTGTTTTCACAAAGTAAGGAAGGTCCATTCTGGAAAGTGAGCACGCTGGTGGAGTAGG
>NMRB01000815.1:117110-176502 GCA_002633025.1 Notospermus geniculatus | reverse complement strand
GCTTGGTGTTCAAGTTCGCACAACCGTCCGGTTAGGCTTACGATGGCGCTTAGTGATAATTCACCTATTGTTGGAGGCTTTAACAATGGACGAATCTTGCCTGAACATTTTGAAAGAACAAAAAAGTCATCTGGACTCGTATTATGATATGATATTGATGATATTGGAGGACAGCAGTGAAAAATCTGATTCAAACTAAGATTGTGGTTGAAGAAGAAAATATCCAACATAGAGCACAAAAAACTGCACACAAAATGATAGTAAACAACAAGTCGTCTCCGAATTTCGCAAATTTTCGACTCCAACCGGGGTCTTCCTCAGGCACTTTCTAGTTGAGATCAAGGAAGTGATGTTTATTAAAGAAGAAAAGGGAAGAACTAAGCGTCCATAAACGTTTGAAGAGAGTTTACGTTGTCATGGTCCTAAAATGCTGATATCGCACAGTTTGATCGTGATCCAACTTTGAGATTTCTACTTGCCGTGTATGTCTTGTCCTCCTTCTCCAGGCGAACCGTTATCTTGTCGAACTGGTTGACAAAACATTTAGTGCTTTTTTGGAAAGCGTCCAACTCACTTGGCTCCCACCAAGCCGTCTTTACTATAGCAGGATCATATTGTCCGCCTGCAGCAACAACATTGAGCATGAGGTACGTAGCAGGTCAATGTGGCATGCAACTGTACGATTTAAGGGCCTATTCATACTCCCTCGCCCAAATATTGGATGAAAAATTTAATCGTGTACATGTACAGTGGGCATTACTCCTAAAACTACTTACATGTAAGTCTAAGCTTGACACTTATCCTTTGTTCAACACAAAAGATAAGTATCACACTTTGACCAAAGTATGTTTATAAATATGGACCCTGGTTTTTTACCAGTACTAGTAGCCTACATGTAGTTCTGTTATTACGTACCAGTTGTGTCATATCCGTGTGATATCTCGTGGCCAACGATACTACCCAATGATCCATAGTTCACGTACCTAATAATTTAGAGAAAGGTGGAGGCTGTACATGTACATACAGTACATGTACTAGTAAGTTTGATGGACAAGTTATTCTACACTCAAAACTACAATGAGAAGAGAAGGAAAAGTCTTTAAATCAGTTGATGCGTTATTTGACTACCGACGTAGAGGGAGCCACCTAGCGGCAGCAACACGAACTGCAAAAATGCATTACAAAATGCACGCAGTAAATCGGGTCAATTCGCCGGCAACGGAGTTAGTCCCTGGGTTGGAGAGTGGCACAGTGGCGCCGGCTGTCGAGAAAAAGTTGCAATACCGTGGTCCTTTAAGAAAACGATGAATTGGTTGATTCGGGTGAAGTGTTCCTTGACGTCATTATGACGTAGTATCCAGATATCCACCTCTCTTCTCTCGCTGTCGTCTTCGTCATTGGAGTGCATATCTTAACCTTCTATTGTTCAATAACGGAAGGTGCATGGCTATAACCAATCACCAGAGGTTAGAATGTAACAATAGGATGTTTCGTTCCTGGGACAGTTTTTCCTGGGGACATCCCTTGTGCAAGATCTGTAGCTTTTGTCAATGTTGCCTGCATGATTTCTGGTTCTTTTTCCTGTGGGGGGGGGGACTGTTGGCGTCGGGGTGAGGCGAAGTTGTAATTTAAAGCGGTATTGTCTCTACATGCCAATGACAGGGCGGCGATCAGGGTCCATATTCATAAAACCTTGCTGGCTTAATTGGTTTCTAGTTGTGTACATTGATCTTTACAAATTGGGTACTTTAGTAAGTACAGTCATTGACATTAGTTTATCTACACCTACTACCTTGAATATTTCAAATACTACTGGGCCAATTTTAACACGATTTGTACCGCATGAAAGTATATAACCTTGGTCATATTTCTGCATCAAACTTTTGGAAATTTGAAAATATCATGATCATGTAATACCTCATTAGAAAAACCCCTAAAAATCAACATTTTTATTATGGAATTTTTTTGTGACTTTTGTTACAGGATTGATAGAGTGGAAGTTTCTAAGGATTTTGAGCACTGTTTCGTCAAAATATCTTGAGTGGTTGCTGAGATATTTGAGAATCAAAATTTCGATATTTTGAGAATATCCAATTTTTCAAACAATTTTGATATTATTTGACAGAGCTCACCTAGAAACGTAGGAGAATGAAGTTTTGGAACTTTCAGCGTAAACTGGTTGGAGGTTACAGCTGTCTTAAGTTAAACAGTTTAGCATATCAACATTTTGATATTCTGAAAACATGAATATCTCGGCCCAGTTAAAGCAAAAAGTTCCAAAATTTTGTAAGCCCATATTCTGAGGTTAGCTTTAACTAATGACATCAAAATTTCCTGAAAAACACGAAAATCTCAAACTATCAAAATTTTGATAATCTCAAATATCTCAGCAACCACTTGAGATATTTTGATGAAACAAAGCCCAAAATCGTTAGAAAGTTCCATTCTATCAAAACTGCAACAAAAGTAAACCAAAAAATCCATAATAAAAATGTTGATTTTTAGGGGGTTTTCTAATGAGCTATTACATAATTATGATATTTCCAAATTTCCAAAATTTTGATGCAGAAATATGACCAAGGTTATATACTTTCATGTGGTACAAACCGTGTTAAAATTGGCCCAGTATTATTTGAAATATTCAAGGTAGTAGGTGTAGATAAACTAATGTCAATGACTGTACATGTAACTAAGTGTCCAAAAAATATGAAAATTAAAATTAAATAATCCTAGCAAGATTTTATGAATATGTGCCCAGGAGTGTAAACTTACATGGGCGCTCCGTTAGTGAAGACTGGTTCAGAAAGAATGCCAGCGGAAATCTCTGAAAATAATTTTGATAATTTGATAAGAGGAAAAAAAATGCAAAAAAATCTGGCCTTCCAAACATTCTTCCCGGTGAGGTGAAACCTGCCCCACGCTCACTTCGCCTATAGTACAAAGCGTCACTTTGGAACTTCCATGAAAACGGTCAGACAGGACGTCTCCGTTTATAGATTTTAGGATGTCACTTTCATTTCAATACAGTAGATTTAACAACCACCTGTGACACCACCTGATACCACCTGTTGAGGCAGTGAGCAATGGTTCTCATTTAAAGAACATATTGCAAGGCCATGCTCCAGACCGCTGCCGGCGTGCATGCAGTACTTACGGAAAGTGTTGGTGATACCGAGGTAATACGCATTGACCTCTGCAAGAGTATCACCAAATGACGGACTGAAAGAAATA
Source organism: Notospermus geniculatus (assembly GCA_002633025.1). Taxonomy (NCBI): domain Eukaryota; kingdom Metazoa; phylum Nemertea; class Pilidiophora; order Heteronemertea; family Lineidae; genus Notospermus; species Notospermus geniculatus. The sequence goes on along the minus strand of NMRB01000815.1, from coordinate 173,271 downwards.
ATAAGGTTGAAGTTATGACAAAATAACCTGTGATTTCCACGTACGAGCACCGATATATTTTTAGTAAAATGTTTGAAGCAGGGGCGGTTAAAGTCGTAATACCATTCCACCGTCATGACCGTCCTTTCTAGGGACTCCAAACCTGCCCATGACACCTAACCAAGCACATGCCAAACTTGCAGTTGCCCTTATGTCGTGTCGTATGCTCATGTAGTTTTGTAGCCGGAATTATATACAGTACCTCATAATTCCGATCCACTCCTTGCCAGCTGTTGACATCAGAAACTTCTGCTTGGCAAGTTTAGATTTCATCACTCCATCAAAAAACTCATCTCTGGAAATACCCTAAAAACAATGATGTTTTAAATCGTTATACAGCTGCGAACGGAAAACCCACACCCCATGTGGATGAGGTGGACCCTAAACTGATAGACCACAAGTATACCATATTTGAAAACATAGCCTTAGATTATAGTGTTCAGATTTGTTTTGGTTTTGAATGTGATTGATTGATTGATTACCTTGGCTATACGTTTTTCAACCCATGCGATGTCGGTCAAAATTGGTGGATGAGAAATCAGTCTTGCGGTCCTGGACGCTTTCAGCTTAATCTTCTTTTTTGTCTCTTCGCCAAGCCAAGTTAGCTTCGACACGTCCTCCAAGAACGCCTCGAACACGTAGGTCATCAAATCCGTGACCTGGAAAGATGAAAGGCTCACCAGAAGCACCTATTATTCTGCATAGGAAATGGCGGGTCCATATTGGAATAAGCTGCGGAATTATGCTTACTGTGAACGCAAAGTCATAGAGAAACGCTCAGCTTGTCTTTACCCCCTCCCCTACTAGCCTAGTGGTTATCACGTTCGCTAGCAAGCGGCAGGTCCAGGTGTAACGTTTTTCAGTGTGGGCCATATAGGATTTAATTCCCGGCTCTTCAGCCCGTCGCGTGGGACAGTAAGGCCAAAAGGGCGAATGTCGTCCTGGGTACCCCTAAAGGGTACCCAGGTCCAACCTGGGTATCCCTAAATGGCACCCAGGTACGTACTGGGTACCATTTAGGAACCTAAAGGATACCCAGTTTGAAATTCCAGTAAGCCGTGGTGCTTTGTGTCTTTGCAAGAGCATGTAAAAGAGCCCGTCCAAGTGAGGAACACGAGTAGCTTATGATGGCCTCCCGCGTACTTACCAGGGCCAATAATGCTATAGCGTCGGCCCTGACGGAAAAATGAAATACAAATACAAACTGATTCGTCTAGAAACATGACCAACTGCATTGGACTCTGTTGTCTTGGTATGTTTTATTTAGAAATGCATTTGTCTCAAAACCTTGAGGATCAACCAGGATTCCTAAAGGTAGTCACGAGCACGCACGCGACTACAAAGGAAGCAGTATCTTTTGCGCGAGACTGGTGTTGACTGAGGTGGAGCGTTAGATTTTGAGGTGTTGTGGTATGAAAATGGGGATGTCCTCGGATTAGTAGCTGGTAAATGGAGATGTCCTCGGATTAGTAGCTGATAAATGGGGATGTCCTTGGTTTAGTAGCTGATAAATGGGGATGTCCTCGGATTAGTAGCTGGTAAATGGGGATGTCCTCGGATTAGTAGCTGATAAATGGGGATGTCCTCGGATTAGTAGCTGATAAATGGGGATGTCCTCGGATTAGTAGCTGATAAATGGGGATGTCCTCGGATTAGTAGCTGATAAATGGGGATGTCCTCGGATTAGTAGCTGATAAATGGGGATGTCCTCGGATTAGTAGCTGATAAATGGGGATGTCCTCGGATTAGTAGCTGATAAATGGGGATGTCCTCGGATTAGTAGCTGATAAATGGGGATGTCCTCGGATTAGTAGCTGATAAATGGGGATGTCCTCGGATTAGTAGCTGATAAATGGGGATGTCCTCGGATTAGTAGCTGATAAATGGGGATGTCCTCGGATTAGTAGCTGATAAATGGGGATGTCCTCGGATTAGTAGCTGATAAATGGGGATGTCCTCGGATTAGTAGCTGATAAATGGGGATGTCCTCGGATTAGTAGCTGATAAATGGGGATGTCCTCGGATTAGTAGCTGATAAATGGGGATGTCCTCGGATTAGTAGCTGATAAATGGGGATGTCCTCGGATTAGTAGCTGATAAATGGGGATGTCCTCGGATTAGTAGCTGATAAATGGGGATGTCCTCGGATTAGTAGCTGATAAATGGGGATGTCCTCGGATTAGTAGCTGATAAATGGGGATGTCCTCGGATTAGTAGCTGATAAATGGGGATGTCCTCGGATTAGTAGCTGATAAATGGGGATGTCCTCGGATTAGTAGCTGATATTTAGTACCTACCTCCTTCCTTGTTTCCTTGGTACCCGTATAAAATTTCTTCAGGAAAAGGGCTTCAAATGCCAGCCTATATACATCCTTTGCTACTGCAAGGCAGGTGTCCATGTCGTATTTAACGTCCTTTAATTAAAGTCAAGCATCATTCAAATCATAGTAATAACTTATAATCATGTTGATGTATACTTCACGAAATGTTTGTATCAAGGGGTATCATTGTGGTAATCAAAATTTTGACTTTCGCCAGCAAGTATTTCAACCATGATAACTCATAGAAACACTATTGTTTACATTGTGAGAGTTTAAAGCTAGACGCACGCAGACGAATATTAAACGCTCTGCCGCATTTGGTACAGCGTCAGCGTTATTTGAAATGGTACACTAGCCACAGACTTCGCATTGTGCGCCTGATGGGTCAGCCGTGTTACAACCAATAATATCATAACCGATCAATAATGTAACAACAAATAATAGTAGGGAGTTTAAGAAATCAAACGATAAACGTTAACTTTACGACAACGTTATTTTTTGTACCGAAAATGCATTGCATCTGGTGAATTCGCAGTATGAAAAAAAACGTTGTCGTAAAGTTAACGTTTATCGTTTGATTTCTTAAACTCCCTATTGTCACAATTGTTACATTATGAACACCTCATCCAACCAATAATGTCACCACTTAATAATAATAGGGAGGTTGAGATCAGCGACTTATCACGGATCCTTATACGTAGAATTCTGTACAACGAGGACAAATTTTATGTGCATTTCGATCCGTATACGTAAAGATCCGTGATAAGTCGCTGATCTCACCCTTCCTCATGTCACAACTTTTCCTTACCAATAATGTAACAACATTTTGACCAATAATGTCACAATTCTCTGGCATTTACGAAGAGAGGAGGTGTCATTAGGTAATTTTAAATCTGTTGTGAGGCTGGTGTCCTTGTTAATGTCAGTCTCTAATATTAATGTTAATTTCAACCCCATTAACACTCGAGTTAGCTCTCAGCATCACCAGTGTTAGAATTAGACCGGCACCGATGTTGGCTGAATCAATTACACCAACTGTAAATTTGGTCTGGTGTTAACGCTTAGAGAATAGTTATGGCACTAGGTGAAAGCCTTTTGAAATGATTGACTGCTAATACCACCAAGTTGAAATTAACACCAGTGTTAGGTGTCCAAGCAGGTGTTTGTGTAACACTAACACTACATGTAAAACAAACCATTACGGGGCTCAGACCTTCCATAAGTAGGGAGTTTTCGCAAAGCCCCCGAAACGCCGACGCGAACGCCAAACCCGTTGTTCGATGCCACGAAGGAAGCACCGAACAAAAGAATAGACGTTCGCGTTGGCGTTTCGGGGGCTTTGCAAAAACTCCCTAGTATTCACGTCAGCCCCGTTTGTATGTTTGGCGTGCGTATTTCTAACGGCACATTCCCAGAGGATGGGGGAAGTGCAGAAGAGCATGCTGAGCAAAGCTGGATGTTAAAAGGTTACTCGGAAATGATCTGAGCTACTTATGGGATTGTGACCCGATTGTGACATTGGTCACAATGTTGTTACATTATCGGTAAGGAAAGGTGGTGACATTAGGGAGGTTGAGATCAGCGACTTTTATCACGTATCCTTATACGTATACGGATCGAAATGTACACAGAATTTGTCCTCGTTGTACAGAATTCGATCTGTGTGCGAACTTCCGTAAAAAATCCAATCCGCTTGATATGATATTCTGGCTCAGCAAATTCGGCTACGGCTTGGTTCATACTTCAGAACCAAATAAACGCTGTGCCATATACATGTAAAGCTGAGCATCGCTCGTCTGTCGGCGCCGATCAATTTCATGATTTATATGTGCAAGCTACAACCAATCCCCCAACCCTCAACATTACACTCACATCGCCAGACAAATACGGGCTCAGAGACAGGATGGCAAAAGTAAGAGCAACATCGTGGAGGGTTCTGAAATGAAAAAAGAGTGAAGCAAGTTGCTGGAAACAGTTTGTAAAAATATAGGGCCGTATTTCAGAACGTTCCTTAACATTAAGGTCCACCTTTAATCTTTTGTTCTCGATAGTTTTACAATAGACTAAAGGTCTACCTTAACGAATACGACCCATAGCCTTAATTTTTAGCTCACCTGGTGAGCTCTTACGCTGGTGTAGCGTCCGTCGTCGTTGTCCGTTAGCAGGGCACGTTTCGTAACCGCTGCGGCTACTGATCTGAAACTTGGTACGTATATACCCCGAAGTCAGATGACCTATGACACAAAGTTTCGGTCCGATTCGATTCTTGGCTTGGCCACCAGATGGCCAAAACCAAAAAAACACAAAAAGTGCATTAACTCCTGAACTAATAATTGGATCATCTCCCAATTTTTATCACAGGTGTATCTAATTAAGATACATAATATATATAACGGGTTTTTGATTTGACCTACTTTTCAAGGTCACAGAGGTCAGAGATGTCCAAAAGTAATGAACCTGCCACAGTTCGCCATTATTTCACTGAGCGGCTTCATATCTTCCACAAATGTGCACTTAGAGGGGTACCTTCAAAATACAGAGTTTCAGCGTGATCGGACATCCAGTATGGCCGCCAGGTGGCGTAACCTGAAAATCATTTAAGTGCTATAACTCAGGAACGGCTTAACCCAGATTGCTCAAACAAGATATGTACCTCCCTCTAGATGACATTTACGTGCACGTCAAATTTCGGCCTGATTTGACTTCCAATATGGCCGCCAGGTAGCACAACCCGAAAATCATCAAAGTGCTATAACTCAAAAATGACTTGACCCAGAGTGCCCAAATTTGGTATGTGGCTCCCTCTAGACAATCTATACTTGCACATAAGGCTTCAGTCCAATTGAACATCTAATATGTCCACCAGGTGGCGTAACCCGAAAATCATCAAAGTGCTATAACTCGGGAACGACTTGACCCAGAGCGCTCAAATGTGCTATGTGGCTCCCTCTAGATGACCTTTACGTGCATATGAAGTTTCGGCCCGATCGGACATCTAATATGACCGCTAGGTGGCACAACCCAAAAATCGTCAAAGTCCTGTAACTCGGGTTAGATTTAACAACCACCTGTGACACCACCTGATACCACCTGTTGAGGCAGTGAGCAATGGTTCTCATTTAAAGAACATATTGCAAGGCCATGATCCAGACCGCTGCCGGCGTGCATGCAGTACTTACGGAAAGTGTTGGTGATACCGAGGTAATACGCATTAACCTCTGCAAGAGTATCACCAAATGACGGACTGAAAGAAATAATAAGGTTTAAGTTATGACAAAATAACCTGTGACTTCCACGTACGAGCACCGATATATTTTTAGTAAAATGTTTGAAGCAGGGGCGGTTAAAGTCGTAATACCATTCCACCGTCATGACCGTCCTTTCTAGGGACTCCAAACCTGCCCATGACACCTAACCAAGCACATGCCAAACTTGCAGTTGCCCTTATGTCGTGTCGTATGCTCATGTAGTTTTGTAGCCGGAATTATATACAGTACCTCATAATTCCGATCCACTCCTTGCCAGCTGTTGACATCAGAAACTTCTGCTTGGCAAGTTTAGATTTCATCACTCCATCAAAAAACTCATCTCTGGAAATACCCTAAAAACAATGATGTTTTAAATCGTTATACAGCTGCGAACGGAAAACCCACACCCCATGTGGATGAGGTGGACCCTAAACTGATAGACCACAAGTATACCATATTTGAAAACATAGCCTTAGATTATAGTGTTCAGATTTGTTTTGGTTTTGAATGTGATTGATTGATTGATTACCTTGGCTATACGTTTTTCAACCCATGCGATGTCGGTCAAAATTGGTGGATGAGAAATCAGTCTTGCGGTCCTGGACGCTTTCAGCTTAATCTTCTTTTTTGTCTCTTCGCCAAGCCAAGTTAGCTTCGACACGTCCTCCAAGAACGCCTCGAACACGTAGGTCATCAAATCCGTGACCTGGAAAGATGAAAGGCTCACCAGAAGCACCTATTATTCTGCATAGGAAATGGCGGGTCCATATTGGAATAAGCTGCGGAATTATGCTTACTGTGAACGCAAAGTCATAGAGAAACGCTCAGCTTGTCTTTACCCCCTCCCCTACTAGCCTAGTGGTTATCACGTTCGCTAGCAAGCGGCAGGTCCAGGTGTAACGTTTTTCAGTGTGGGCCATATAGGATTTAATTCCCGGCTCTTCAGCCCGTCGCGTGGGACAGTAAGGCCAAAAGGGCGAATGTCGTCCTGGGTACCCCTAAAGGGTACCCAGGTCCAACCTGGGTATCCCTAAATGGCACCCAGGTACGTACTGGGTACCATTTAGGAACCTAAAGGATACCCAGTTTGAAATTCCAGTAAGCCGTGGTGCTTTGTGTCTTTGCAAGAGCATGTAAAAGAGCCCGTCCAAGTGAGGAACACGAGTAGCTTATGATGGCCTCCCGCGTACTTACCAGGGCCAATAATGCTATAGCGTCGGCCCTGACGGAAAAATGAAATACAAATACAAACTGATTCGTCTAGAAACATGACCAACTGCATTGGACTCTGTTGTCTTGGTATGTTTTATTTAGAAATGCATTTGTCTCAAAACCTTGAGGATCAACCAGGATTCCTAAAGGTAGTCACGAGCACGCACGCGACTACAAAGGAAGCAGTATCTTTTGCGCGAGACTGGTGTTGACTGAGGTGGAGCGTTAGGTTTTGAGGTGTTGTGGTATGAAAATGGGGATGTCCTCGGATTAGTAGCTGATAAATGGGGATGTCCTCGGATTAGTAGCTGATATTTAGTACCTACCTCCTTCCTTGTTTCCTTGGTACCCGTATAAAATTTCTTCAGGAAAAGGGCTTCAAATGCCAGCCTATATACATCCTTTGCTACTGCAAGGCAGGTGTCCATGTCGTATTTAACGTCCTTTAATTAAAGTCAAGCATCATTCAAATCATAGTAATAACTTATAATCATGTTGATGTATACTTCACGAAATGTTTGTATCAAGGGGTATCATTGTGGTAATCAAAATTTTGACTTTCGCCAGCAAGTATTTCAACCATGATAACTCATAGAAACACTATTGTTTACATTGTGAGAGTTTAAAGCTGCATACAGACGAATATTAAACGCTCTGCCGTATTTGGTACAGCGTCAGCGTTATTTGAAATGGTACACTAGCCACAAACTTCGCATTGTGCGCCTGATGGGCCAGCCGTGTTACAACCAATAATATCACAACCGACCAATAATGTAACAACCAATAATAATGTCACAATTGTTACATTATGAACACCTCATCCGACCAATAATGTCACAACTTAATAATAATAGGGAGGTTGAGATCAGCGACTTATCACGGATCCTTATACGTATACGTTAACACTTAGAGAATAGTTTTGACACGAGGTGAAAGCCTTTTGAAATTATTGACTGCTAATACCACCAAGTTGAAATTAACACCAGTGTTAGGTGTCCAAGCAGGTGTTTGTGTAACACTAACACTAAAACAAACCATTACGGGGCTCAGACCATCCATAAGTAGGGAGTTTTCGCAAAGCCCCCGAAACGCCGACGCGAACGCCAAACCCGTTGTTCGATGCCACGAAGGAAGCACCGAACAAAAGGATAGACGTTCGCGTTGGCGTTTCGGGGCTTTGCAAAAACTCCCTAGTATTCACATCAGCCCCGTTTGTATGTTTGGCGTGCGTATTTCTAACGGCACATTCCCAGATGGGGGAAGTGCAGAAGAGCATGCTGAGCAAAGCTGGATGTTAAAAGGTTATTCCGAAATGATCTGAGCTACTTATGGGATTGTGACATTGGTCACAATGTTGTTACATTATCGGTAAGGAAAGGTGGTGACATTAGGGAGGTTGAGATCAGCGACTTTTTTCACGTATCCTTTACGTATACGGATCGAAATGTACACAGAATTTGTCCTCGTTGTACAGAATTCTATCTGTGTGCGACATTCCGTAAAAAATCCAATCCGCTTGATATGATATTCTGGCTCAGCAAATTCGGCTACGGCTTGGTTCATACTTCAGAACCAAATAACGCTGTGCCATATACATGTAAAGCTGAGCATCGCTCGTCTGTCGGCGCCGATCAATTTCATGATTTATATGTGCAAGGTACAACCAATCCCCCAACCCTCAACATTACACTCACATCGCCAGACAAATACGGGCTCAGAGACAGGATGGCAAAAGTAAGAGCAACATCATGGAGGGTTCTGAAATGAAAAAGAAGAGTGAAGCAAGTTGCTGGAAACAGTTTGTAAAAATATAGGGCCGTATTTTAGTACGTTCGTTAACATTAAGGTCCACCTTTAATCTACTGTTCTCGATAGTTTTACAATAGACTAAAGACTATACCTTTAACGAATACGACCCATAGCCTTAATTTTTAGCTCACCTGGTGAGCTCTTACGCTGGTGTAGCGTCCGTCGTCGTTGTCCGTTATCAGGGCACGTTTCGTAACCGCTGCGGCTACTGATCTGAAACTTGGTACGTATATGATGACCTATGACACAAAGTTTCGGTCCGATTCGATTCTTGGCTTGGCCACCAGATGGCCAAAACCAAAAAACACAAAAAGTGCATTAACTCCTGAACTAATAATTGGATCATCTCCCAATTTTTATCACAGGTGTATCTAATTAAGATACATAACATATATAACGGGTTTTTGATTTGACCTACTTTTCAAGGTCACAGAGGTCAGAGATCTCCAAAAGTAATGAACCTGCCACAGTTCGCCATTATTTCACTGAGCGGCTTCATATCTTCCACAAATGTGCACTTAGAGGGGTACCTTCAAAATACAGAGTTTCAGCGTGATCGGACATCCAGTATGGCCGCCAGGGGGCGTAACCTGAAAATCATTTAAGTGCTATAACTCAGGAACGGCTTAACCCAGATTGCTCAAACAAGATATGTACCTCCCTCTAGATGACATTTACGTGCACGTCAAATTTCGGCCTGATTTGACTTCCAATATGGCCACCAGGTAGCACAACCCGAAAATCATCAAAGTGCTATAACTAAAAATGACTTGACCCAGAGTGCCCAAATTTGGTATGTGGCTCCCTCTAGACAATCTATACTTGCACATAAGGCTTCAGTCCGATTGAACATCTAATATGTCCACCAGGTGGCGTAACCCGAAAATCATCAAAGTGCTATAACTCGGGAACGACTTGACCCAGAGCGCTCAAATGTGCTATGTGACTCCCTCTAGATGACATTTACGTGCATATGAAGTTTCGGCCCGATCGGACATCTAATATGACCGCTAGGTGGCACAACCCAAAAATCGTCAAAGTCCTGTAACTCGGGAATGACTTTGACCCAGATTGCTTCAAACTATATATATGTACCTCCCTCTGTCATTACACTATTATGTCCAACCAGGTGAGCACATGGTCCATGGACCATTTCATTTTAAACTCATAGTACAAATGGCCATTGCATAACTGGTGTACTAGTAAAATCCTATTAGCGACTTAATATTGGATATGAAATCATGGTGTTAACATTTGCCTCCCGAATTGTCACAATTCTGTCTACTCTTGCTTCAACACTTTCATTGCATGTAATGAACACGATAAACAAACCACCGGCTGTCCGGACGAGGAAGCTCGGATATCGCACCTCTTGGCGCATGCGCAATGAGGTCTGGTAATCGAATAGTGTCGTGCCCTGTCATGGTAAAGTATCAGAGCTAACAAGGAAGCTGTGGCGCTAGAAGGCCTAGATAGTTGTCGCGAAAATCCTGATGTAATAACGCGAACAACATTTGTCCTTTTGTTGGCTGCTTTCTTCTTGGCATCGAACAAGGGTTTGGCATTCGCGTCGGCTTTTCGCGGCTTTTGAGAAAACACTCTGTAATTGATCACGGTATACGTACTCGTCGCCCATTTTCTTGATGACTTCGTTCATAGCTTTTAAAGACTCTGGACCACCAACGTAAACTTCGAATGATTCAGTGACCGTTTTTCCGAGAACCGCGCTGAGAAACTTTGGCCAATTAAGCTGGAAATAGACGAAGAACTCAGAAACGGAATCGGAATAACTTATGGCAAGCTAACCCTAGTTGTAGAGGCATTCATCAGCTATGTCCCCTGCAATACATGATTGTACATCCTGAAGTTCTTTCATGTAATGCTCGCTCCCACTGTCACTGCACAAATTCGTGTGCGGTGATGAGAAAGGGAGCCAGCGTTAACCGCTGATATTCTTGTACTTTTACATGTTGACACAGCTGGTAATCAAAGGTGCTGACATTATAGTTCAAGTGGTAGAAGTTCACAGCGCGCAGGTCCAATCACGTACACCACAGTATGTATCATTTGTAAATCAACATGATTTCGTTCTCCACTACTATTACATGTACCATTTATTCCAAGTGCAGCCTACTGCGTCAGGTTTATTAACTCAGTCTCCTTACATTGAGCGTGCTTTTCACTAGTTCCTATATTTTCCTGGTACAGGATTCATATTGCTTTTAGTTTTCGAGAAAAAAACCGTGCCATGATCTTTCATATACGGTCGCTCAGATCATGATCTAAGGACGAATAGCGGCCATTTTGAAAACAGCATGGCAACGCGTTGTGTAAACTGCACTGAACATCGTAGTGAAATGAAATAGGATTTAGAGAAATAGATCCCTATGAAAATAGCAGATATGTGACGGATGTTCTTGAAAATGTGTTCGGAATCTGGTTGAGTAATAACGGGGCCAGAGGTAAAAAACCTGACGCCGTGACAAACTGTCATTTTTCTCTTTACTTACGCCTTTACAACAATATCCTGACAGATCCTTCAGTGACATCTTTGTCTGAAACGCACTGGTCATGTTTAGTGGGTCAAATTTTGGTTCCGCTTTCTAAAATCGAAAAGAGGTGTAAGGCTCAAATAACTGGTCGGCTTTTCTTTACTCTCTGCACTAAGAGTACAATGTTCAGATCCACATTGTCGTTATACGGGTTAACCGCCCCGATCAGACACCGACTTGTACAGTAACCTGTGCATTGTGGAGAATGTCGAAGGTAGAGTTTCGTATGAAGCAAACTAAATCAACCAACCTTGAAATCAAGGAATGCCTTTGTAATGTCTGCCATCTTTTTCGCATCAGGAGCTTTACCAAGGTATGCCGCGTAGACCCCCGTAAAGATCGGGTTCAAAGCATTCGCCTAAAACAAAATTGAAACAAATTATACAAGCAGGTCTCTTTCGTTAAAATAGCAATGGAAATCATCGTAAAGTAGATGTTCTTTTGGTTGTCGGTGATCTCCACCCATTTACTTGTGGGGAACCATCCCAAAACGCACCGGAATCAGATTTTGGTGTGAACGCGACTTAACGCAGAACACCAGGGGTACACAGTGTGAACATTAACTTCGAGTATGGATTGAGAGAATAAATGAAATCAAAGGCACTAACGTCTGGCGGCATCACGCTGTAGAAATGAGCCTGTGGATACACCTAGATAAAAAAAGAAATGCCATATTAGAATGTACTCGTCTATTTTTAACGTGGTTAGAAAAATACATAGTGATCATTTGACCAGACACAACTAGAATGTTAAAGGGACACATGCGAAACGTTATCGCCCACCGGGCACTTTCTGATTAAGAAATTTGCGATCCTCATGTCCAAGGTAAATCATTGAAACCTGGCATGTACATGTACAGCATGTGTACCGTTATGAACACAATGGTCCTGATAAGTATTGGGAAACAATGCCAGGGGTCATTTTAGAGAATTCAAATTCATATTTGAAATTTACTAATTTTGTTTTCGCATGTGTCCCTTTAATATTGGCTCAACATGTCCCTTTCTTGGGGCTGTAAAGAACGATCTATTTGGATTATTTTTTGTGCCATTCCACAAAATCGAAAATTCAAAGGTGAGCTTATGAGATTTTTATAAAATCTTGCCATAAATATTATGTTATCAAAAAATCCTACATGCTTTCTTGATATATTTATGATTTTACTGAAAATTTTTTACTTCACACCTTGGTGTACGTTAAAACCGGTCTGCAATAACGAACATAGTCTTCCGAATTACAAAAAAGTAGAGCATACATACCGCTAACTCACGCATACTGGTTTTGTAAGGATTGACAAGTGACGCAACCTGCACGAATGGTTCAACGCCGTACTGAGTCAGGACAGTGAGTAGTTTCGTCAAATCAAGTGGCGCCTTGAAAGTACCACCGACCCCAAGTCCACCGAATTTCTGTACGTACGGTTCCACTGGATGAGACAAAAGATGTATTGCGTGAAATCTCACTTTCGACGAAAGATAGCTGAATTCACTAAGGCTGCCGATACAGTGTGTCCTTCTGATAGTCAAATGCCAACTGGCCAAGTACTTTAGTTCAGGTTGTGGAGCAAAATGTACAGGCATTCCACCGAGTGTGATCGTTTCAGGTGTCGGTAAAACCTAGCGAATGGCGATTTCATTGGCGAGTTTTTCTCGTGAAAGGAACCTCGTCCCTGGTGTTTACCTCGATCCGGCATGGAAATAAACGAGCAATGGAATGAACACATGTACTTAACAATTCCAGAACTAATATTTCACAGTAGGCCTACTGTGAAAAAGAACCATAGAAAATCCATTTTCACTCCCTCCCCTCCACCTAAGCTACATGTAAGAACCATGCCCAGTTGCACGAAATATGATTTGACAAAACTGCACTAAAGCGAACCAATACGCGATGTCTGCGCGCACAGTCACTGCGCCTAACCTGTCCCCCCATCGAAATTGCTAGTTCCCAGGGAGTGCGCAAACTATTGTCCTTTTGCGGACAACCTATTGTTCACTATCAGCCTGACAAAGGATTTGCATACCCTTTAAGTTACGGGGCCTTTGCGAATAAGGTCCCAGATTTTTTCGATTCCTATTGGGGAGTCGCTCATGGAACAGTCCATTGTTGAAAAAAAATGTGTGCGAAAACAAGCTGATTCACCATATTCACAACGGCTACTGATTCAGGTTTATGCGCTGTTTTTTTACAGATCGGAAGGAAATTATTTTTATCTTTACGTAAATTACGCTTCCCGTAAGGCTTAATTTGACATCATAATTTCATTCGTTCATGTCATGATGTCCAAAAAACAGCCCAAAAACGACACACAGTATACAATAAATCGGAAAGTCGTCTCCGAGATTTCGCAAATTTTCGACCCCAATCGCAGTCTTCCTCAGGCGCTATATAACATAGCGCCTGAGGAAGACCCCGATTGGGGTCGAAAATTTGCGAAATATTCGGAGACGACTTTCCGATTTATTGTTCATGTCATGATGTTAGAGCATGATATTGAGATCCAAGTGGATATTGGTAAACATACGTAACTGACGTTTACGCCATTCGCCAGTCGCCATTCGTCAGGTTTTATCGTTACTCGATCGTTTCTTACATGGTTTGAGGGCGAGTTCGCTTCTCTTCGTTTTATTCATACATCCTTGGTAGAGCTCCTTCAAGTTTTGGAATGCTGGTGGATCGTCAGTGTTGATACTGGATGGAGAATCTGACAACTGGTCTGAAATCAAATCATTATTCATCTGTAAACTACTTACATTATCTTTAATAGCACCTAAATATTACATGTATCACGGATATTTTCGCGGGCCACGAAATTCATTGTTTATTTACATTTTGTTTGTTTATGTCCAGGCTTTCTTTGTCTTATGAGTAGGCCCCCTACATGTAATTTGTTGGTGACATGCCCCTCTAGAAATTCTGTTGATTCCAAAAGTAATCATTTTGGTGGGTTGGCATGCCCCAAAAGTCCAAAATAACATAATGTAAACATCCATGTTTACAAACATTGAATGTAAACAATGAAGTCGTGATACATTATCTTTAAAACTTGAGTTGACAGCCGGCTGAAAAGCACAGAATGAAATCTAGTATTACATTATGTGACAATTCATGCTTCATTTTCATTGATATGACCGTTGTGACACGGATTCACAAAAAAATCACTGACGCTAAGCTGCTGATTGGTTCACGGGGTGTTGTTCCCATTGATATTTGAAGCTACATGTACATTACCTGCAAACGACTTATCGTTGGCCTGCTACTTGATTTCACCAAGGGTGTTTAAGACTTAGACGCGTGTAACGTCGTCAAATCTATGGTGGAAGTGCGTGCATTTACACGCGTCTAAGTCTTAAACACCCTTTGTGAAATCGGCCCTTCATGTTTACCTCCAAAGAATGCACTCAATTTGCCAATAAGGGTAGTGAAGGGTGAGTTTTCATCCTTTCCTATTGGTATATAACTCTTCTTCTTATAGCCTCCGCAGGCGTACTGGAACCAATCCGTGCAGGGGTCGGCTGAAAGGTCCATTGACCCAAGGATGCGTCCGCTAACCTGTGTGCAGGCCCTCGTAGAGCATTGTTTGGGCTACAATCGCCAAAAAATAATACGTAACACATTATTACATGCCTTGCATGCTGTAAAGTCAAGTTTGTCCGTGGGTAAACTTAAGTTTTTTTCAACGAAATTCAAATCTGGCAATTAATGATTTATTTCCTTCTGTGATGTCTGTGAATACAAATCGTGGCATGATGGTGAAAATCTTTCTGATCTTTGCCCACTTTCGATGTGTTTGAATATTGATGTTGTGAGTGACGGATTAGATTGAAGTCAGAATGTGACCAGATTAACATGCGTGTGTAAACGCTAGTAGGTACCCAAAAACTTGGAACATATCTGATCCAGAATGTGGGTCGATCGGATCGAATCTGAATGTGTTTTTTTTGGCTTGTCGTCTAAGCAGCCCTATAGTAGACGACATTTTTTTCCCTAACGAGAGTGCTTTTCGTCATGTTCCGCTCGTCAGATAATTAAATTGTGATTAGTGGCTATAGCCTTGGTGGAATACACCTGTCTGAAAAAGCCCGGACTTTTCGAAGCCCGGGTCTGAAATAAGCCCGGGCTTCTTGAGCACATGCGGTTTTAAAAGCCCGGGCTTTATTTAGACACAGCGATGCATAGGTGTAAACGAAAAAAGCCCGTGCTTTTATGTAGTGTAAACAAGGTTCAAGAAGCCTGCTGCTGGTGAAGCAGTTAGCCAGCCTGTTAAGAAGTCGCTCACGCGTCGCGTTGGGTTCGTTTTTAGCGCCTAGGCGCCGTGGATGTAAAGCACTGACATATTCGTATGACCACTTCTGCTGCTTCCGGGACACTGATGCCCCGTGGTCGCCACCTCGGGAGAGCAAGGAAGGTAGGGTCTGCCTTTTTAGTCCGGCACTTTTGTTCTGGTTGCATTGGTCGTTTCTTCCGTTTTATCATCAATTGTCAATATTCAGTTTGGTTGACCCTGGTTCCATTCATCACACATACAGCACAGGTAGCGCCTCGTGGGAGTCGGGTACTGATTTCGACCACGTGAAATTCTTGTCTGTAAGGACTCCTCGATAGTGGACTATAAGGGCAGACCTAGAACTTCCCTGCCTTTTGGGTTTTTCTGACCCGATTTCTCGGGAATGCTTGTTTTATTTGGGGGAGGGGACAACGACCGGGTATCAATCTTGGAGAGGTTCCGGATGAATTCCAGATATCGATTTTATTTTTCAGGTCAGATAAGAGTAAATCAAGTAGAAATAATTTTTCCAAAAATTCTGGTTTAGATGTGAACGGCAGCCCTTCACCTTGGTCACTTAATTGGACCTGGGGTAGGAGATCAAGATGTGCAGAGGATAATCTCTGACTTCAACAAAAGGGTGAATGTACTTATTACAAAATTTCATTTCTGTTTGATGTCCCCGACCCCCCACCCCCCATGGTACAATAGAGAAAGATAGCAGACACTCTAAACAAGTGTAATTGTGATGAAAAGGTGATTTACTCTAAGAGAATGTGTTTTATTCATTTGTGTTGGCAGTGAATTTTGGCTACTAGCTATTTTTGTGACATCCTGTGAGGGGGGTCATTGTACTCCCTCGAAACTCAAAAGTCAACCCNGCAAGGCTCGAACCCGGCGCCCCGGATTCAGAGCCGGACGCTCTACCGATGCGCCAGCCGGCCACGTCATGACGGTGGCTGCTCAATAAATGTTTATAAACATATCCCAGCTACTCAACATATTTTTATGTTAATTAAAAATGACGTTGCAAATCAGAATAATCTTCCAAAAATCGCATTTCACAACATCCACAGAGCAAGTCCCCAGCAAATCTGTCAGCATATCGCTACATAATGTACCCATCTACGTTCACAGTCACTAAAAACGTGAACCAACCGTCCGGTATGTTCCATCTGAACATTAGACGCATTTCATCTATGAGTCCAATTCTATTGAGTGACCCGTGAAAAGTCTTTGGCTAGCTTCGCTGTTGGCCGCTACGCGGCGCGTTGGGCCCTTGCGTCTAGAACTTCCCTGCCGTTTGGGTTTTTCTGACCCGATTTCTCGGGAATGCTTTTTTTATTTGGGGGAGGGGACAACGACCGGGTATCAATCTTGGAGAGGTTACGGATGAATTCCAGATATCGATTTTATTTTTCAGGTCAGATAAGAGTAAATCAAGTAGAAATAATTTTTCCAAAAATTCTGGTTTAGATGACAACGGCAGCCCTTCACCTTGGTCACTTAATTGGACCTGGGGTAGGAGATCAAGATGTGCAGAGGATAATCTCTGACTTCAACAAAAGGGTGAATGTACTTACTACAAAATTTCATTTCTGTTGATGTCCCCGACCCCCCCCCCATGGTACAATAGAGAAAGATAGCAGACACTCTAAACAAGTGTAATTGTGATGAAAAGGTGATTTACTCTAAGAGAATGTGTTTTATTTTCATTTGTGTTGGCAGTGAATTTTGGCTACTAGCTATTTTTGTGACATCCTGTGAGGGGGGTCATTGTACTCCCTCGAAACTCAAAAGTCAACCCAAACCTTCAAAATTTATATCATAGCACTCAATAACATACATGTAGATGTAGAAATGAACTCATTTCTTGGAAACTGTGCCTCATTTTGGCATTCGTTCTAAAAAATGCCCCACTTCGGTGGTACAACTATAGCCCCTGTTAACTTTTTAAAAATAAATTATTTCTCAAAAAGGGCTTTAGTTAAAAAGTTATTTTGAATTGAACCATCCATCTTACTTGCATCACTACCTACATGCCAAATTTCATGTTGATTTTCAACTTTTTTGGTGGTGAAACCCTTAAAAAACCAAAAAGGGGGCTAGAATTGTACCACTTTACCCTAAATACTTCAAAAACTGGAGTAAAAGTTATTACCGGTACTTATTTTTATTCATATCACCCAAAGGTGAAAGCACTTGCTATTCTTTATTCATGTAGCCCAATGACTCATTCACTACTTTCACCAATCATAGTGGGTTCAAGCTCACTTGTGATTTTATTGTAGAAAAACTGTTGTTTCAATTTCTCCGTAAAGAAAACCGAATCAAGAACAGATTTGTTAAGGTGCCTCTGCGGAAGGCTGACTTCTAACGGCAAATTCTATTTCTTACCTGCTTTGCAACCACAGTCTCGGTCGGCTTGTGAAAGAAGATAATGTTTTTAAGGGTATAGAACCCACCACTTCACGAATATAGGACTGCTGGTTTGATCCGCGACCTAAAGCCTGGCGCAGATCGACCTTGCGACTGGATGCAACTACCTGCAATGCCGTTGCCGTTGCTGGCTATCCATTCACGCGATTTTCAAGCGGCAGACGCTCGAAAGCATTGTTTGTTTCTGCCGCGTTGGTCGTGGACAAAGGATGCGACATCGCGCGGCACGAAAATCGCGTGAATGGATTCTAATGCTTATAAGACTCCGTGAGTCTGGGAAATCGCGAGAGCACGTAAATAACCTGCTACAAATGATAGGCACTGGTTGAGGTGATGTACATGTATGTCTATACTGTGGGACCACATGTACATGTATTAAGTTAAGAGCGATTCCACAAGAGTATTGTTAAGGGCCAGCTGACGTTGTGAATTTTTGGAACGTGGTCAGGCGTTGTAAGATGTCAAAATACCATAAAAGTACAAGTTATATGACGAAAATGAAGGCACTTGCGGGATCTATAAGTCAAAAGGGATTGAGTGAGACGCATCTTGGAACGCACTAATTAGATAAAAAGTTGAAACAAATGACTAGTAGTCGGTACACTTTCCCAAGAAATGTTACATTTTGAAGATCAAACGACATGTGGATCATAAAGTTCGAGGTTTTTTCTACTTAGTCAACCCATTTAAACGGGTTGACTGGATAGCAATATTTTCAACAGGTACATGTATAGAGTACTCGGCATGTGAATTCCATGAATGCTGCCAGATTTTCCAAAACAGGGCGGCCATATTGGATTTGGATTTCCTGCTTCTTCTTTTTGTACTGAGCGTGTATGGTGCACATGAAGAGCAGGTCAAGACACCCTTGCCACCCCAGGTTCTATGTGACATTGCTGCCACACCCTCAATATGTCTCACTTCTTCTCCAAGAAAATTGTACCTGTTTTTCGTGTTTGGTGAATTTCTTTGTTTATGATTATGTAATATAATTAAGCTGTAATTCTTGGGACTTTCCTCATTTTCTGTTTCTTTTAAGCACAGTGATCAAACTGGACCATTAAAACATTCAACTGGGGGTGTCTTTATTGCCTTTCTCAGAGGGGCCTGAATCCAAGCAATATGTACAAGTAATATGTACAACAGCTTCCCCTTAACCATATTGATGACTCACCTTGGTGGCGATAACTCCAGCAGCAAATAATATTATCAACAACAGCGCGATCACCAGAAATACAGCCAAGATGATCACAGCTACGACCAGACATGTCGATGGTTTTGGCTTTGGCTTTGGCTCCTTAATGTCTATCTTAACATCTGACACCTCCATCTTCAACCCGTCTATCTAAATCAACCTGCAAGTATAAGTACAGT
Organism: Notospermus geniculatus; assembly: GCA_002633025.1. Lineage (NCBI taxonomy): Eukaryota > Metazoa > Nemertea > Pilidiophora > Heteronemertea > Lineidae > Notospermus > Notospermus geniculatus. The sequence continues at coordinate 154,010 of NMRB01000815.1, read as the reverse complement.
TGTACTGTATTTTTATGTAAAAATAGCGATCGCTTAAACTTTTATATTTTGGCCAAGAATAAAAACCCCACAGAACGGGTGACTTAAATGTCCTTATCAAGTCGACTATTACTTAGTTTATCCCAGCCCCTCTCATCAAAGGAATATGCCTATTTATTTCAATTCGACGTCCAGATATCAAATAAAACTTTGAGTCAAAATGATCTGACTGCCCTTATTCATTTGTCCTGCTAACTTCAATGAAAAGAACCCGTGAGACGATTTTATTAACATTGAAAACTTTTAGCCAGCCGATAATGTGCCATGCATTGAATGATAAAATTTGTTACTTCAAAAGCTGAAAACTGGGTCAGACGACTTTGGGCGAATAAAACACACCTACTGTGTCTTTTATTTTCCCATTGATATATTCAATACACAGAATATTAGATACGAAATGCCTATATTACATGTAGGTTATTGACACACCCCCCCTTGCCATGCCAAACAACAAAAATAAAGCCTCGGTGTTCAGTATGAACCGAGCTCCTCCACCGAACTGTCAGCAAAATATTCCATCGACATGAATCGCCTTTTTAATGCCAATACTACATTAGTACATGTATGTTACTTTGTGGTTCTACTACTGAACCGAGGGTGACATTCAATAATATACTAATTTACATAAAAAATATATACACGAAAGACCAAAAATGAATTACTGGAAAGAAAGTATTTCTTGCACCTTCGTTCACACGGCCAAGCCAGTATTAGTGAGTTCTCGCAAACCTGACGATATACGTAGTACGAAATACGAAATTCGACTTAATTTCCATGATCTATTATGTATTTCTGGAGATGGTTGGTACCATAAAATACCCCTGCTGCCGGAGCGTCTTTCAGCATATGTGAGACCGATAGAGTTTTGATGCGCCTAGAATTTTTAAATTTCCACTTCGTAGCTACATGTACGAAGTTGAAACGAAAGGTAAATTTCCAAGTGTAATAATATACATGTACACCGCAACTCTATCGGTCTTGCGTCATATGCTAAAAGACGCACTTGCAACAGGCGATATTTATGGCACCAACCATCTCCAGAAATAAATTTGATCCTTGAAGTGAAGTCCAATTATTTCGTATTTCGTAGGCCTACTTCGTTTTTCGTCAGGTTTGCGAAAACTCACTATTATAAGGTATAAAAACAGTTTTATACATTAATTTTCTGTTGTTCATTAGAATACTAAGATCGTTTCTAAGAACAAGGAGTATACAACAATCCTCCTATGTGACTTCATTCATAATCCCTGCTTTCGTGGGCTGACCTAATCATGAATAAGATAATCCAAAACAACTCGCAGTCTACCATGGTCTACCAGTCTACCAATTGACAAAGTAAAGTGGGCGTAGCCTGATATTATTATTCATGATGTGTTGTAATAATTGTTTGCTGTGTATACTCAGAGTGGGACCTTATTCATGAAGCTCCCGTAACTTACGGGAGTGCGCAAACTATTGTCTTTTTGCGGACAACCTATTGTTCACCTGAGCCTGACAAAGGATTTGCGTACCCTTAGGGCCGTGTGCACCAATCGACGATTATCTGGAACTCCAGCTGATCCACAACTTTTCCATTGTCACATCATGCCCTGGCAAACCTGAACAACGGAAAAGTTGTGGCTTAACCTGAGTTCAAGATAATCTTCGTTTGGTGCATACGGCCCTTAAAGGTACGGGGGTTTTGTGAATAAGGTCCCTGTGTTATTTGCTGTGTATGCAGGGAAGTTAATGTTGGAAACACAAAATGCTGCGGACGAAAGGAAAACTTTTGTCGACTTTATACACAGCAGCTGTGTAGCCGTTTTATACAAATTTCGCCTGAACAATAGTTGGGGCAGTATGATCGACAGTGAACAATGATTGACACAACTGGATTTATCTGAGCCTTCTGGAAATTAGGCCGAAGTAATCACTGCTTTGAAAAGTGAGCCTATTCTGTCTTTCTGTCATCGCGTGATTCGGCGACAATTCTCAGTCGAATATATTTTAAAACTGCGCATAATCATCGATAGCGAATCCGATTCGAATGATGTATTTGTGTTTTCTATTCATTGCAGGCATTGGCGATGAAAGCCAAACTGTATGTGAGAGTTTTCTCGCGCAATAATGGCTTTCAATGGGCAATTCTGCATTGTTGGTTTCCTTAATACGAATCACGCATTGTGGTCAACGATAAAAACGAATGTCCACCGTTTTACATGGTTGAGTGGCCAAAACAGTGCCAAATAGCGCAAGAAAACTCCGACGTCAAGTCGTCTGTTTTCGTGTCACTGCGCGGTAAAGTCTGGCAACATCTATCTTTGACCTAATGGAATGCGGAAGTTAGGAAATTGATCTTTGGATTTTCCACGGACCTTTAATCACATGAGGCTATTGAATGACCGGTGGACAACACGAACAATCGGGAACGACCACAAGTGATTGACAGGCATGATTAAAAACCGCAAAGCTCTGCCACTCACATTACATGACTTCCGCATTCCATTAGGTCGAAGATAGGTGTTGCCAGACTATACACCGGCATTTCTTGGCAAAATGAAGACAAATATCTGGTTGAATACTTATTTTGTAGCCTCATCTTTGCCATAGTCCTCCCAATACCCTGTAGCTACTGCGCCAACGAACTGAGCATTGACGATTGCATGTTTGTCAGATACAGGTGTGACAGGAATCAAAGTCCCCCTGGAATCAAAGTCCGGTCCTATTGTTCAGCGAGGGATTAGAATATATGGCTATGGAGACCATGACCATTCGAATAATGTCCTTACAATAGCGGGCTATATTGTTTGGCGGACTTGCATTCCTAGGACGTTGATTCCTGTCACACCTGTACGAACGAGTCAGTGAGCCGCTCTAGCATTTTAAGTTACATGTAATAGCACTATACATGTATATCTGAACTGTCGAATTACTTGTATGTTTGCTTGTTATTCATTTACGTTCTTTTCTTTTTTAATCTAACGCTCCATTTAAAGAACATTATGTTTGGTGGCATGCCTGAGTCGCTTCCTGAATGAACAGCTCTGGAATCATGAATGCCTTTTCATCGGGCATGGGCAACGCCCACATCACATGATAGAATTTTCCAAAACTATTATCACAAGTAAATATTGTTTGCGGATTATTTTGGTTGACTCGCCCTGTATTCCCAATTTGTTCAGGGCCTACCACTCTTTCTTGAAGACCGGACAACTGATAATCTCCTACAGGTCACGGTGTTTTCGCTTTGTCCAGTGGGATATGCTGATATGAAGTTCGAGCAGAGTCATACTTGGGAAAATCTAACGTCTACCCCGTTACATAGCTTACTGTGAACTTCACATGACACCTACACTGTTAGAATATTTGAAGTAATTGTCCGTCACTGCAAAAACCATGTAAACATGATAAACATCGCATAATTGCTGATATCAGTAAAATTACCCCACCTCGACACGTTTGAACTGTAAATGAGGTTCAATCTTGAAGGCTTCCCTGAATAATTATACGACATTGCCCTGTCACCAATGCAATAGGCCTTCGTGAGATTTCGGAACTCTCAAGAGAAAGGGAACGACCGGTGGAGCCATAGTTGTTATTGCAAAACTACTTGAAGATAAGTGCATTCCACGTGTCCTTTCCGCCCCGACTTGAATCGAAAGCCCAGTGTAACGTTTTTGAATGTTCCCCATCTGTGAGTGTTCCCCTGCTACTGTTTAACGAAATAAACGACCACATGACAATTGGGACGTGTCGATCTATCTGCCAGCGTTCGTTGAACAATAACGAGAAACGATGGCATATGGAAACACTGACAGTTATTACACCTGCACGAACGCAGTCCCCGGCCCTCAACGCTGGTAACGGTTTCTCTAGTTGGTCCGAGGAGATTACATTATTCTGCCTGCCATTCTGCCGCGTCCAGAAACTGGATGCACCTGACTGACTGATGGATCTGAGGAGCCACGGTGGTGTCGTGGTTCGGGTCGACCGTCCGACTAGCGGGCAGAGGGTCCCGGGTTCGAATCCCACTGGGCGGGGACTTTGGGCAAGTCTCTTTTCCTCTCTGACCTCTCTCCACTCAGGTCTATAAATGGGTACCGGTCAGAAATGCTCGATCGAGCGCTAAATAAAGCAGCTCATTTGGGGTTTAATGAGAAGTTTCAGGATAGATTGGGGTTAAAGTGTGTAGTCGGATGATAACTTCTACGGTTGTTGATATCAGACTACAAACCCTAAAGTTTAACGTTTTTTCGACTGTCATCGTCAGGATCTGCAGGTTCATCTTTGGAAATCGAAATTCGGATGAGATGTACTTACCTGCGGACGGTATTCCTCCCCCTGATCAGACCAAGACCCGAACTTGCTGTGAGCTGCTAAGTAGGACAGCGTTGTGTCAAAAGGATCGACGCGCCGTGTCTGTGTCACGATTTGATATGCGGAGGCCTACTCCTCCAATTTTACAAAAACATCATTTTCATGTGAATTAATGTACTCATTCAGGGACTGCGCCACCCATTGTGCACGGTGAATGGGCCACTCTTTTGATTACACCGGACAATTAGTGTCAGTAGGATACCGCAGCTCAGAATCATTCAAATGAGATACAGGTTGCTCGTCTAGGATGATACATCAGAGACATTAATGTGCTCTTGAAAATGTTTAGAAATTACTGGTGTCCTAGTTCTGCTAGTCATGTTGTAGATGGTTATATAAGGATACAATAGAAGGATGGTTGGCTCTATCATTGGGTTATATATCATTTTAGAACTAAAATGGAGGCATGATTATACCTATCAATTATGATAGCTGCCAATTACATGTAGCTATTGGTGCCAATTCATCGAGATATACATGTATGGTCCTTGTACAGTATTTCCTTCATCAAGGTTACCATATTTTTATATGTAGATCTTTGAAGTGTCGATAAATGTCTGTGTTGGTGTTTTCTTAAAGGAAGTAACGCCATTATTATGTTGCAATTTATAGCGAATATTATGTTGGCCAACAGTGGCCTCCGTCGTCGTCTTGGCATGTCTCCACCAGGGGGACAAAACTGAAAACCTATAATATGCTATTTCTCTCGAGCTGTTGGGTGATATGAATAAAAGCTAGCAAATGCTTTTACTTCACATTTTGTACTGCAAAATTCAAGTAAAAGCATTCGCTAGTCTTTATTCACATGACCCAATGGCTGGAAAGATTTGGTATTACTTAGGCAGTGTTTGACCTACTTTAAAGGTCACTGAGGTCAAATTTAGGCCGTGTTATTCTGACTTCCGAGCTTGACGAGCGCAACGTCATCATGAATCAATGGCCTGCCGGTTGATGGGCTGCATATTTAGCGGTGGTAGCCGCTGCTTGAAAACATGCCGTGTAAATTCGACCTTTGATGACCTGAAGATCGTGTGTCGATCGTATTTGTAAAAAGAAGGGCCAAGAATTATGTGCATGAGTCAGGAGCAGTGAATTCACGAAACAAAAATCAGCAACTACAGGTTTGGTTTGAAATCCTCAGTTTAATGACCATAGCAATCTAGGACCTTGTTTGAATTCTATGAACAATTGCATCTTTACTTGTCTTCCAGACGACAGAATGAACTGCTTTTGAGAGGAACAAATTCACAGTGACCATGAATATTCGATAATCACTACAACTATAAAATACCCGGTTTTTTTGCGGTCACACCCGCTATGAATTGCCGGGCTTCAAGAAACCCGTGTCTGAAAAACACGGGTTTTTGAAACACGGCAACTTCGTCGTGCTTTTCGAAATACCCGTGTTGTCGTTAGTTTTTAGTACGGCTACAGGTGGCGCAGCCATTAAGTGACGTCGTTTTCGCGCCTTCCACAATGTGTGCCAATACAGAAATGACCGAAGAGTCAGTGCATGCAGCGCACCTGTCGCCGGGCTACTTAACTACAAAGTAGTAGTGTGACCTCTCGCCGGGATTTTACACACGGGTTTGACACGGGTCTGGAAAACACGGGTATTTTCAACAGGTGTAACCGTAGCTTCTGACACATCTCTCTCACATTCGACACACAGGATACTGACATCGCCCTCGCAGGTTGGTCAGTACAAAATCGCCTTGGTTAGGAATCTTTTCCCGGCCTTTTTGCACTTTTTATTGACTGCATGCTATAACAATATAAATAATGCGTTCACGGCAGCATGACATGAGAGATATTTCCTGAGGTGGGATCTTGAAAAGAAATTAGGCCAGAGTTGGTTCACCACGGCACCGATGAGCGGCGTGGTTGAATAGACGCCCGACGTGCATAAAATGATGAAAAGGAATCAAACCATTCTTTTTGTGATATGACTGAAACCTAAAGCATACAGTACTTATAGTATCTTCGACAATGCTAAAAGTACCGGACTCTTTTCCTTGCCTCGTCCGTACAAAAACAAAAAATAAAACGTATAAATGATGACTATACAAAACCGTAATACGTATAATACCTGCACTCTTACTCTTTTGCTTTTAACAGTATGTATACGTGGAATACATAGTATTCCTGCAATATTCCTTACATTTACAGTGTACCATACAACAAGAGGTTATAAATACTGATATACTAGAATACGCCTTAACAATTCTGTATACAAACAACTATGCTGTATCTTGTCTCCTAATCTTGCCATCTCATGGCTTATGGATTAACTTACTAATATCAAGAGTTACCATATTTTACATTTCTTTTTCGGGTTCATTGGACTTCCCACCGGGCAATTGAACGCCGTGGAAAAGTAATCGGTGTTCATGACCCATGTCCTGACCCTGAAAATATAAACCATTATCAAGATATTTCAATTCTGGAGATTGACTTCTTGTTTATTATCATTTAGTGTGTCAATTTTGTGCTTTTTGTACCTTGGATCAAGATATTTCAAGTATCATATTGTTCTGTACATTGCAAAAGGTCGAAAAAACAGTTAATGTAACGATCTCAATCCTTGCAAAGACATTCAATGGGTTTTAAGTGGAACCAAACCTCTGCAAATTTCACTTCCCCAAACGTCAAAATACCGCGGCCCTTCAAATACCCTCCCACCACGAAATTCACAGAGTGTCTTTATTTCCAAAACAACAGTGCCATTTTATTGCATTTTTTGTGCCGTTTATCAGGCGAGCATTTTTTTATTAGTTGGCTCTCGAGCCCGCCGACCCCTAAAACTGCCGAAAATGAATAAAAAAAAAAAAATTTTTTTGGGCCATTCTCGAGCCCGCCGACGCAAATATTCACCATTTTTTGGAAAAAAATTTTTTTTTATTTTATTTTTATTCCGCCCGCCGATCTCAGCTGCAGCGCCGTGGATGTAGCGTACGTCGATGTACAGCGCTATGCACAGCAACCGTGCACAGCGTTCACCACTGCCATGACATGCTTTCAATTATGTCCCAATCTTGAAGGGTTGAGTTGAAATAGGTAGTAGTTGTCAGGTAGGTATTTGTGAAAAACATGAGCAAGACTTNAGAAATTCTCCTGACTGGTGCTCAATTAACCTTAAATAGCTCCACTCGTCATTCCGATTGGACCGTAGTGACTACTATTGGTTAACTGACTGACAGGTTCTGTTGGTGAGATCAAGGGAAATGTCTACTCCCCCAGGAGGAGTAGACATAAATGTACTCTCCCAGGAGGAGTAGACAACACAAACGATGCATACCTGGACTGTACTCAAAAAGAACAGCTTCTGCCATGTCATAGATTTCGGCATTCCAACCAGCATGGGCTCGTCCCCGTTCTCTTTCCTCCAGATCTCGTAACCCTTGAAACCCGCACGTATACCTCCAGCGTCCGCAATGTTCTCTCCAAGAGTGAGTGTGCCATTTAACTGATAATAAAGAAGTCGTATTTATTAGTATTTCACTTTGATAAATGGGATTATCCAGAAGCGCATTATTCCATTTGGGCCTGTATTGTGCAATAATATTGGATGGTGTAGCAAGGCCTCATCATCAAGAAAATAAAGACCCACATTTGAAGTAAGTCGGGTGTATAGGACATGCACACATTCATTGCCCTATGCACACTGTAAATCTACGAATCGCACTGTTTTATCCTGATCCGACTGCGAAATAGGTTGGTCTGTACTTGCCGTGTATGTCTTGTTCTCCTTCTCTAAGTGCACTGTCAGCTTGCTGAACTCGTCAACAAAACACTGAGTCTTTTTCTTGAATTCGTCCAACTCGGACTTCAACCACCAAGGCTGCTTTACTCCATCAGGACCATATTGTTGGCCTGCATTGTGAGCAAAACGAATTGCTGATCAACGTCGCATGAAACAGCAGAGGTAAAAGCAAATGCATACTTCCTCACCAATCAGCATGCCGGTGTAAGGTTATTCAGTGTTCTCCATCTGTGAGTATTCCCTTCCTACTGGCTGACGGAATAAGCTGCGACTTGACAATATAGGGCACACACAAAGAAACGTGTCGACCTATCTGCATGGAGATCGGACATTTCACAAGAAAGCAACTAGGCTTTAACATTTTAGTTACCTGTGTTGTCATATCCGTGTGTAATCTCATGTCCGACGATACTCCCCAATGCCCCATAGTTCACGTACCTAATATCAAAGAAAGGTTTTGATACAGTCTCTTAGAATTAACTCATTGGATGGTGACTAAACTCCCTACCGTACGCAGTTGTGTACCGCGCCCCCTTCGCTCTCCACAACTGCTTAACTTCGTAAAATTCGCCGCGTTTGGTCAACAGATGGCGCTGAGAGAGTCGACCAATGAGAGCACCGAGCAACCGGTAACCAAGCTGGCCTGAGACACTTTTTCATTGGCCGAACGGTTCGTAGCCATGGTAGCACAAGAACATCCGTTACCAACGGGCCCAAGAGTTCTGAAAGCAGCGTGCTGATAGGCTGTAAAACTCGCGCCAGGCCCTGACGCCATCTGTTGACCAAACGCGGCGACTTCCACGAAGTAAAGCAGTTGTGGAGAGCGGGTAAACCGAAGGGGGCGCGGTACACAACTACGTAGGGAGTTTAGATGGTGACCGTGGCGAACGATACAATGAGGAGTGTAAACTTACATGGGCGCTCCATTGGTGAAGACTGGAGCAGCAATAATACCAGCTGAAATCTCTGAAAATAAAGGATTTATTAAAACAAAACACAACAATATCAAAATACCCTCTCCCTCCTGCAACATCAACGCTCACTTGGCTGTACTACATGTACGTGTACACGTACGAGCAAGTTACGGTTGAACGTCCGAAGGCCCAAACCGGATGCCCTGATTAAATGACAATTCATACTTTGCGTTTTGCTCTTTGCGCTTGACGTTTCCTACGTGAGTGCTGGCAGAAAAAGTAATTTTATTGTTGGTACCACACATAAACAGATACATAGGGAACGCACAAGCGCAAAGCGCAAAACGGAGAAGTATGAATCTAGCTTTACGGATAGCCCAAATATTATTATCAAATTTTGATTCCTGGCCGATTGTAGCAGGTTGATGCAGGAACACTTGATAAAAATAATGCCAGCCGTCTGCGGCCAGTAATTGTACCACACAAACTCGTGGCCCTTCTCCTGTAGGTTGTTCCCAAGTTTATTTAGTAATTCAAAAGGAAAGGCAATATCGGTGTAATATTTTTCATTGCCCCCGTTTGCCAATGCCCCCCTCAACAAAAGATTGATGGAAAAAGATACGACGTCACAATGGGGGAGGTACTGACAAACTCATCTCTCCGTTCTTAACTCGGGAGTGTCCACTAAACAATGAAGCGGGCACTGTCATATGGGAGGCATTCTCGGTCATAAAACCCGATCAGTACTTACGGAAAACGTTGAGAAGAAATGCGAAATATGCATTAACCTCTGCTACAGAATCAGCGAGTGAAGGACTGAAAGAAATGACACGTTTTTATTTACGGGCTGACGACGTTGAGAAAATGATCTTCTGCAAAAAAATTGCCTCTAAACATTGGGAAACATGTTAGAATCAGAACCGATAAGGGATGCAACTTACAACGTGAAGGCGGTCGACTGGAGCGCGTAAGCAACGCCCCGGGAAAAGCCGGTGACAGACTGGCTCGTACGCCACGCGTCGTGCAGGCGTTCCGCCAATCAGATTCTTCGGTAGGTGTTTCGGTTCGTGTTACCGCCTCCCTAATTGGTTGAATAAATACCTCATAATTCCCGTCCATTCCGTGCCAGCTGTTGACATCAGGAACTTCTGCTTGGCAAACATCGCGGTCATCACTCCATCAAAATATTCATCTCTGGAAATACCCTAAAAAGCAACGATGATGTAGGCCTACATGTACGTATCCATAGAGTATTAAGAGCCTTGATAGGCGAGTGGTTACCACGTCATCTAAGGGGTTGGTTCTAAACCTGGCACTGGTATCACATTATGGCCAGAAATCATGAAAAAAAAGGAAATATAGTTGTATTATTTTGGAAGATAATAGGGCCAACCAGTTTAACATGGATCAATTCTGTTGAAAAAATTTTTTTTCTAGTTTTTTAGATTTTTCAACATAACTGATCCATGTTAAACTGGTTGGCCCTATTATCTTCCAAAATAATAACTGTTAGGTAAATATACCATTTTTCATGATTTCTGACCATAATATGATGCCAGTGCCAGGTTTAGAACCAACCCTCATCTACATGTAAAGGCCTGTCTACACGATCATACATTTGTTCAAAACATCATCATACATTTGTGTGATGATGTTCATGGACAGATATTTGATTGTGTAGGCTGTTTTCCCAACAAACTTGAACAGCAACCAACATGTATGATGATGTTCAAATTTGTGTGATGATGTTCACGACAAAATGTATGATCGTGTGGACTGTTTTCCCAACAAACCTGAACATGTATGATGATGTTCAAATTTTTAGCTGCATGTTTCATCTTGCCAATGCAAAACATCCCAAAAAAAATGTGTGATGATGTTCATGGACAAATGTATGATCGTGTGGACGGTTTTCCCAACAAACTTGAACAGCATCCAACATTATCCTTTCTCCATCATACTTCATCATACAAAGTTCATGAATGTTGGACTGTAGATCGAAATCCACAACAAACTTGAACATCATCATGCAAGTGTATGATGCTGTTTTGAACAATGTATGATGATGTTCAAAATTTTAGCTGCATTGTCACAAGACAGAAATCGACACACAAGCTTGGACATCATCATACAAATGTATGATGATGTTTTGAACAAATGTATGATCGTGTAGACAGGCCTTAAGCAAGCGGCAGGCCCCGGTTTCGAATCCAGCCTGGGCCAGGGATATCATCTCCGGCTGTTCACGTCCGTCGTATGGGAGAGGAAGCCGTGGGGCATTGTACCTTGTTGTAGAGGCAAGTAAGGGCCTGGGCGAAGTTGGGCGAAGAGATTATAGTGTATTGGAAAATAATTTTTGATAGAACTTTCAGAATTTTGATTACCTTGGGTGTATGTTCGTCAACCCATGTGATGTTAGTCAAAATCGGTGGATTGGAGATCAGTCTGGCGGTCCTGGACGCTTTCAGCTTAATCTTGTCTTTTGTGTCTTTGCCAAGCCAAGTCAGCTCCAACACGTTTTCCAGGAATGCGTCGAACACATTGGTCATCATATCCGTGACCTAGAAAGATGTATCAGAAGTACTACCAACGGTACAAATATTGTATCATTATGCCATTTGGAGAAAGAAGTCGCAGGGAAAAGGCCAGCTTGTCCCCCCCACCACCACCACCACCACACATCTCGCTCATTCCCTCCGAACCCGAGCCCTGACCCTAATCCTACCGTACATTTAACTGTAACCCCAGTCCTGTTGTTATTGTTGACACATGTATCGTGTCAAAAGCTTGAAGAACATCCAGGAATCCTTCGCCTCATCGATTTCTAAGTCTCGCGCACGGCTGCCACGACACAAGTATTGGCTGAAACATGTGTTGTCCAAGAGCTTTGTGTCTGAGGGCATCAAAATCGCGATATCTTGGAATTATCTTGGAATGAGTTCCGTTCATTAAAAATGAAATACAAATACTTAAAAGTACTTACCTCCCTCCTTGTTTCCTGGGTACCGGTATAGAATTTCTTAAGAAATAGGGATTCAAGTGCCGGCCTCATTACATCCTTAAGTACTTTCAGGCAGTTTTCCAAGTTTGCTGGGTTTTCCTTTAATTAAAGTCAAACCTAAGTATGCGTAGACTGGTCCCCTGTCGTAGTTCTCGCTTCACTACTACGACAGGCATTTTGAACGCCAACTCGGCATGTGATTGGTCAGCCAAACGTCATCAACGGTCGCGCCATGAGTCATATCTATTTTTAGAGACTCCCCGCAACGTTGAAAGTCTTTATTGCTCATTTGCATACGTGTGTCAGAAAACAGGCAAACATGGCGGACGCGGCCTGTCGTAGTAGTGGAGGAACGGAGCGATACGACAGGGGACCAGTCTAAAGTATGCGTGATATCTTGTCTATACCTCAACCACACGCAGAGATATTTCAAATTATCAAGTTTGGTAATATCAAAATCTCATGTCTCAAGCACCCGGACACGTGAGGCTGAGAATTTTAACATGGTCCTGTCCTTGGATAAGCAGGCATGAACTAAGACTTGTTTTCATGTCGATAAGTTGACAATGTGAAGTTATCTCATAGTATCAAATCTCACTTTATGAGATGTAGAACGTTGGTGTTTTTGATGGATTTTAGTTGTATATTTTTCGCTCGCTTATGAATTTTTGACGTGTATAGGATTTGAGGTTCTTTATAACCTTTCGATCAGATCACTTTTTCTGCCTCTAAGTGACGCTCCTCTACTTGATAACTCATTTTTTAGTTTCTGTACAGTCCGCTTTCCCTACTCTGTCGTGTGGCAAACATTGAGCACTATGCCCTTTAGTACAGAAGAGCCACCTGCAGGTGTAGTTTCCCCTGGATAGCCCCATTCATTTCATGTAAAGGCTTCAGTTTCAAGTAATTTTGTGATATTTGAACTGACGAAAACGAACATTTCAGGCCTTACCTTTTCCACCCCCAGGTACGTGCTTGAACCTAGGAGATAGGCTGTCATGGCAAGGTCGTTGAGAGTCCTCAAGTAAAAAAAGAGAAGTGAATCAAGTGCTCTGACTTGGAAAGAAATTTGTTCTACCGTAAGCTTTTTGGACTCATCTCACAAAAAATACATACTCTTTGCTGGTCTTCTTCATAACAGCGTTGATACCTTTCAAAGTGTCAGGAGAAGCAACGTACACTCTGTATGTTTTATCGACCTTTTTACCGAGAAGCGTGCTGAGAAACTTTGGCCAATCAAGCTGTAAAAGAAGTTACAAAATAGACGACGGTCATTGAGTCAGGATGCAGATGACGTAATCGGCCTTATTGCTGAGCGACGGTTTCTTCTTACTTACGCCGTCACAACATATTTTTGACAATTCCTCCAGGGTCATGTTGGTCTGGAATGCGCTGGCCAAGTTGGTTTGGTCGAATTTAGGAACCACAGCCTGAATCGAAAATTGTACAGTCAACGTTGACTTCAAAGTTGACCCCCTATTTATTTATTTATTATACGTTGTGTTGACTTTTGTGCGTTTTCTTTCTTTGGATGTCTGTACGTATGTGTGTGAAATATCAAGTCGATTTTATGACGATAACATTGTTTTTGCAGCCTCCCAAAAAGTTGTGTGTCAGATCAGGCTCTGGATGGGATATGAACATGCTTTGTTGACCGGGCAGTTTTGCTCTCAAAGTCACCCGTTTAGTTCCATGAAGAGAAGTTTTGATTGTTGTGAGACTATTTTTATATGTTAAAGTATATGTCTGTACGTATGTGTGTGAAATATCAAGTCGATTTTATGACGATAACATTGTTTTTGCAGCCTCCCAAAAAGTTGTGTGTCAGACAGCTTTCATTCACCACCACAACTCACAATACATGTAGTGCAGAGGCCTGTGTCAAAGGTGTTGCACGCGCGGCCAAAAATATTTGGATAAAAGTGCCCCAAAATCACATTTCTACACGGAATATTTGAAATTTCAGGATATTTTATGAAAGGCCTCGATGAGTAGAACACAGTGATATAAAAATTTTGAATGAAATCATGCAAATAAAAAAGTAGCCAAAAACATGCCTTTACAAAATTCCTTCTGTCCAATGGCTGTTTCGACGCTGATACCATTAGATAGCCAGGAAAATTTACCACTACTATGTCGGATTCAATTTTTTTCACCCCATTGGTTTGGAGATATTCAAGATAAACTGCTGTCCATTTACTTTTGGCCATGAGTGTACATTGCGGAGATTATCGAAGGCCGAGTTTTGCGTTCAACAAACTAAATCAACAAACCTGAAAATCCATTAATACTTTCACGAGGTTGTTCACCTTATTCGCATCAGGGGCTTTACCAAGGTATTGCTTGTAGATGTCTTCAAATATATTTTTTTTCAAAACAGCCTCCTGAATCAGAGAAATTACATGTAACATTGTGTGGAAATATAGCAGTTGTATCTGTTCACAAGTCGTAACGGCAAGAACTTGTTGTCATTTAACTCTTCTGTGCGGAAAACGACGTCAGGAAGCAGAGTGTTTGTAAACTAAAGGTCTGTGTACACCGGCAATATTTTTCCAACATTTAATTACAAGACCTAATGGACCAATGTTGTGTTCCCAACATGTTCTTCATACATGTATGTTGCTGAAATGTTGGAAAAAGAATTGTCAAGTTTGCATGCCCAAAGGATCGTATTACATGTACATGTATTTAGGTACATGTATGTGTTCAAAATGTGTTTGAATGTTGCGAAGCGTATGGAATCAAAGTCGTTGCACAAACCTCTGCCGGAAGCATATTCCACAATCCAGGCGGAAACACCTAAATAAAAAAAATGTAATAAGATTGCCGTCATCTGAATGCATGGGGAAATGGTATTTGACTAGATTGCTCTCAATCTCTTCTTTTTCTAAGGACTATAAAGTCAAACTTATGTTGCATTATTTTTTAACCATACTACTGCTGACTGTAGCGCATTGTACCGAAGTAAATAAAGGACAAACATACCGCCAACTCACGAGTCCTGGTGTTGTAAGGATTGACAAAGGATAAAACAAACACAAACGGTTGCGACAAGGTCATATACTGAGTCAGGCTAGTAATTAGTTTCGTCAAATCAAATTCTGCCGCCTTGAAGGTACCATCGAGCCCCAGTCCACCGAATTTCTTGATGTACGATTTGACTGGATAAGGTAAAAAAGTACCGGTAGTAGTAGTAGTAGCATACATGTACGTAAATTGCATGTCGTTACTTTTTTGTTTCGGCAATGAAAAATATACACGTACGTTTTAAATGCATTATAACGCCCCTATTACATGGAAGTATACGGTATACGAAAACGCCTGTTACCAAGGCTTCAAATGGATTAACGACCGTGAAGCCAATGTTAACCGGCGTTTCGTATACCGTATACATGTACCTCTAAGAGGGGCCTTAGGGATCAGTCTGGCAGCCCTCAATTGTAGTTCTATCACCCCCCGCGACTTTTGGCAAAAAATGCTGACACCCAGCAAAATATGAGCATCGCCACCTAGTGTGATCGTTTCTTACTTGGTTCTAAACCAAGTTCGTTTCTCTTCGTTTTATTCCTACATCCTTGGTAGAGCTCCTTCAAATTTTGGAATGCTGGTGGATCGTCAGTGTTGATACTGGATGGAGAATCTGACAACTGATCTGAAATCAAATCGAGTTTGAAAAGCTGGGATTAAATTGATTGGTTTCATTTCCATTGAGGCCACCTTTCCGACTCGAATTCACAAAAAATGGCTGACGTTGAGCCGCATCAGCGGTTCATCGTATTTTATATTCTGTGACTTTTCTTTGTGACTTTTTTGAAGCTTGGTTCATCGGCAAGGGACCTATTGTAGGCCTGGTACCTAAAGGTACCTTGCTCCAAATCCATTTCTAGAATTTACGAAATCATATAGTAAGTGAAAATTCTGCCTTGTGCAGCTGCTTTTCGGAACTTCGTGTTAAAAGTCTGTTTGAACGTTTCATGTTTACCTCCGAAGAACGCATTCAATTTGTTAATAAGGTTGGTGAAGGGTGATGCTTCATATTGTCCAATTGGTATGAAACTCTTCTTCGTGTATCCTCCGCAGGCGTATTCGAACCAGTCCGTGCAGGGATCGGCTGAAAGGTTCATTGAGCTGAGCATTCGTCCGCTAACTTCAGTGCAGGCCCGCGTTGAACATGGTTTGGGCTACAGTCGCAAAAAATAACAGACGCATCAGAAAATGCCAGCATGCCTTGAGTTTCGGCATTCTGGGCCTTTTTCTACTGGTGGTATGGCAGCAATAAACTGTGTACATTAAGTCGGAAAATATATGGATTTATTTGTAATGTTTTAATCATTCGCTGACTTACCGGTTGTGGTGGAATTACCCTGACTGCATAGAGTATGACCAAAACCAAAAGGATCACTACAGCAATAGCTAAGATTACCACAGCTGCGATGAGACCTTTTGACGGTTTCGGTTTTGGTTTCGCGATGTCTATCTCAACGTCTGCTATCTCCATCTTCAAAATATTTGTCTGCGTTCACCCTGCAAAAAAGTTGTCAGAAATTTGGTAACCACAAAATCATAAGTGTCACCATACAATGTTCCAAAATTGGTGTCATTTGTATCTTATTTGGCTTGGAAATCATTCAAAATGACGGATGGTTATTTACCTTTGACTGGAATTTTAGGCCTTCATACATGTACATGTACGTGCACATGTATTCAGTACATTATGCAAACATTTGTTCAAGCGCGAACACAGTTAATATACATGTAGGCTGTCCCCCAAAAAGAAATGTCTATGCCAAAACAGAAGTTATGTCTTTTTTTTGTGCAGCAATGTCACACCCTACGCCATGACCCAAATCGCATTATTAGACAACACTCCACATCCACGGCTGGCCTTGCTGCACAAAAAATGACATAACTTCTGATTAGCTTGACTGATGTTGATGAAATAACACTAAAATATCACATGTCAGAAGATCGTCTACCAGGCTCAAGATTCTATATTCTGATTCTAGATTCGGGTGGCAGGGGGGATCTGAGGTTGGCTGGTTTGACTTTGAATTTTAGGGACCTCCTATACATGTACATCCATTTCTTCAAAATCGGTGTCAATCAAATAATACCACTGTTTATCTGTTTGTTTATGTGAGTGCTCCTTAAATGCCAAAAACCGGGTTAAGCATCTTGGACAAATAGAACGTCTGCGTGATGTGAACAGTGATACCCACTTCAAATAAAGCAATGGTTATTTGGTCCATTAACAATCTAAATAGCGTGATTTCAGGTGAGTTATGAGTAAATGCTTGCATTCACTCATTGAGAACGTAATATACATATGTAAATAACAATGCGTTTTACAATTTCCAGTGCGGCCGATTTCGGGAAAATCATGTGAAGCAAATCTCGTACGGCACATTGAAAGCGCCCCCTCCCGGCCAAAATTGAGTTTAAAAAAGTACAAGGACCTTATTCACAAAGCATACTAGTTGTGCATTCGTAGCGTCATCTTAAACCATTCAATGGTTCACGCACAATAGCTCCTGGAATGTTACGAATTCTTGCAGCTACGAGAGCTTTGTGAGTGAGGCCCCAGATTAAGCTCAGGGCCAATGCATAGCATTATTGGATGACTGGATGTGGAACACGGAGGCCAAAGGGTGATGGCAGCCACTCACAAGGTCAGGGTTGGAACTCTTCTCAGTTGAACTTGTTCAAGGACCCTTAGACTTTCGAAGAAATAGAAAAAACAGCAATCTAAATGTATAAGGACATATCCTGAAAAAGCACTTAATGCACAAGGTTAACGTGACACTCGATAACAAGAGGCGAGTCTCACTGCCACTGGCCTGGCATCGTGAGAATATCCAGAGTTCTGAGCGCTCGCTTCCTTCCTCACCGCACACAAACGATTAGTTTGGTAACAGTGGTGAGTCAACTTCAAGTACGGTATGTTTATCTTTAATAGTAGCATCCGCTAACTGGAGGCTAATTCAAGGGAAAAGAATGCAAGCAAACTCTGAACACAATTCTTCAATGAGTTTTCAATGACATTTCTCAGCAACTCCAAGGACATTTTTAGGGCTTTTCAAGGTCACTACGTTTTAATCTCAGATGTTTTCAATATTGAAGATCCATACTGACCCCTGCAGGTGAATTCTGGACGTGTAGCTTGTAAAATCACTAAAGATATCATTGAAGGAGATTGTAAGGAAGAGAGCATAAATGCTGAATATTGCGGTTCTGATTGTCAGATCTCATGATGCGGCTTTTTCATAACGGAGAAGGGAATTCGAGAAATTCAGTTACATACAGAAACGTTCTTACCTCTCGGCAGTCTTGCTGGCGTTCAAAAGCGTCCCGGTCTAAGGGCAATGTGAGAACGTTGGATAACCTTATAAAGAGATTCAGTTGGTGTTCGAAGTTCTTGAGATATGCTATATTTCATGGAGACCTACTTTTCTAGAGTAAACATTGACACAGTTATGGACCAATCGAAATTTCAATATTTTATAGTCCAGGGCCCATATTCATAAAACCTTGCTAGCTTAGTTGGCTGCTAGTTGTGTACATTGGCCTGTACAAACTAGGCACTTAGCAGCCAACTAAGCCTAGCAAAGTTTTATGAATATGGCCCCAGATTTTTTATTTGAATGATATTCCGACCTGCTGACGTACTCTAATCTACCCAATTTGGGGTCATTGTGCCACATATATAGCGCAGCTTATCCTCGGAAGAACTCAGAATTGCATGAAACTGTCAGTTGTTGTCCCTTCAGTGGTTAGTACGGGGCCTGATTTACAAGTTCCGTATTTTCGGCCACACCTCTTATTGGTTTTGTTATGGGAGTGTGTGTCATTGTGACTTGTGTGTGTGTTTCTCGTTGAGGTCTCACGACGAGTGTCGNCGCTGGGAATCTGGGAAGTGTGTTACGGCGGCGTCGGTTAAACCTGTGATGATGGCTTATGATCGGCTCCCCCGTTAAATGCCGCCGTCTGTTGATGATCCTTCACTTTTGGCGCCAATCATGCCAGTGTTAATAGTGGATCTACATGTATACCGATGGTGAAGTGAACACTGGGGACGAGTGTACATGTAAGTGCTTTCGTGCTCCTGCATGAAGTCAAAGCAATTTAACTATTCTTCACGGCATGAAAGAATACAGACTGCGTCTACATGTGATAGCTTGTGCATCGTTTTATGGTTGTCAGTAAAACAAACAATGAATTTTATTTAACTTAATTTATTCTCAATGCATTCTCCATGAAAA
Organism: Notospermus geniculatus; assembly: GCA_002633025.1. Classification (NCBI taxonomy): domain Eukaryota; kingdom Metazoa; phylum Nemertea; class Pilidiophora; order Heteronemertea; family Lineidae; genus Notospermus; species Notospermus geniculatus. The sequence continues at coordinate 134,678 of NMRB01000815.1, read as the reverse complement.
GAAGAAAAAGGAAAGCAAGACATTTCTGCCTAGAGTGGTTTATCAGAAACGAGTGATGTCGAGTACGATGTCAATGACCTGAGTCGGCTAGGAATGGAAAAGGAAAAACACACTCTTAGGATATATAATACTGGGGAACCAAACTGTACTTCGGTGACGAAATACATACTGTATAGTATTGGTGTTCGTGTACAGATACGTATGTACATTCCACAGTAATACACATTTAAGTCGTAGAAAATTACACACCCATCACAAGCAAACTATTCACGCTCAGCTAGTAGACTTGATTCTACCAAATGACACATATCTGTAAGAGAAACTTGATACATATTAACGTATAAAATATGTACATATGAGACAATTACGGTTACAATACGCACAGATTATCAAACCAACATATCTCTGTTGATTCCTTTAAATGAACGCCATCGGAGTATATACAATTCTAGACCTATGAAACCAGTGAGCCTTTTCTTCTTATATTTTTTTACATTACATTAGCTATGGATATCTACATTTAAAGGGAGACATCCGAAAGATATTGCGCGGCGGGCATTAGTTGTTTTTGTTTTGATTAGCAAACAGCGCCGTCTGTTAATCGACGGTGACACTACGCTATGGCAAGGCCCCTGGAGAGCTATCAGTGAGTTTAGAACACGCATCTAACCAAAAAACATTAGTTTGTAAAAAACACACTCCGAGCTCACGAATTCGTGAACTCGGGGTGTGTTTTTAGATACATGCCTGTGTTTTGTTTTTAGATACGTCGGGTTAGCTACGTGTTCTAAACTCACTGATAGCTCTCCAGGGGCCTGTGACATAGCGTAGTGTCACCGTTGATTAACAGACGGCGCTGCGCTCTAATCAAAACAAAAACAACTATTCCCCGTCGGGCAATATCTTTCGGATGTCTCCCTTTAACCGTTTTTCATTATGCATAATTGCTTTATCATCGAATTGTCGTTATTGATAAGCACGACATGAAAGCAATAAATTGAAAACTGTTTTCTCGGAAATGTCTGTTTTCTTCCAAATTGGAGTGTGTTCTTGTTTACAGAGCATTGCATATCGCACTGCATACTGTAAAACATGGCCACTTATAGTTCATGCTTAACATACACGTCGTGTGAACACCAATGACGACCATTTTGGAATACTGCAAAATCGCCTCTTAGCCGTCGCCTTCAGAGTACGCAATCGATTGCATAGCGGTGATGCGCGCACGAAATATCCCAGAAGTAAAGTTCTGTGTTTTCAGTAAACCTTATGAGGGACCAGAGATCAGGATTTTCATAATTCTACTCCCTATAAATCGTATTAGACCAATGAAAACGACGGCCCAGAAGCAGTTATACAATACATGTAATAAGTACTGCTGCGAATAGATAATCATGAAGACGATGTACTTGACATTATCAGTGGACCATTACGAACATGAATACTTCGAGATGAAAACGAGTGGAGTTGGAGCCGCCTGGTGTGGCGAAGACAGACCGAGATTTTTGTTAAAGAATGGGTTCAAATAATGTGTAAAGACCTTTACTCGGCCTACACGTCCCCGAATGAGAAATCAAGTTCAATTTTCGATGTCTAAGCAATGTCTTAATTCATATTTGTACATATTATTTACACAAACGATGCTATTTTATCACAATTACCTGCACAAAACATTACAAAGGTACATGTACATTGTCTCGCATACCTGTATCATTACCGAACACGCGATGTATCAAGATTGGACTATTTAAGTTACACAGCTATTGTCATACAACGTTCACATTTATACAATAATATTTTACACTATTTTACATATATTCACGTGGTCACATGGAGTTATTTGACCTACCCCTGCTTTTCTGCGGCGAAACTAAGGTTTACTAACTAATTTCTTAACAACCACATTTATATCAGTAAGTTGACGTAGAGTCCAGAAAAAAATATCATGGCGAAACGTCCATGCACACACAGGTTCTAAGTGGTGGGAGTGCACCAAGCGAAATTTGCATGTAAGGAATCCGTACCGCCGCCCGCCTACGTCAGGCTACCAAACAAGTGAATCTGTTTGCCTCATCGGTATCATTCGGATGGCATCTTCCCAACGCTGTCGTCTCCTGTCGTGCTGTCCTCGGGCTCGATGGAACTGGACGAATAGCCTCTGTCGACCTCATTATGACTGAAACCGTTGACACCAATACGAGCAGTCAAACGCGCCTATCGCCAAAAGACGGCAGTAAAGTTCTAGCGGACCATACAATAGAAGACTCTCCTGATTGGTGCTCAATCAAGCATGAATGGTCCGCCAGGCATTGAATTGGACCGTAGTGACTCCTATTGGTCTTCTGGGCCCATATTCATAAAACCTTGCTAGGCTAGTTGCGTGCTAAATTGCCTAGTTTGTACAGGCCAATGTACACAACCAGCAGCCAACTAAGCTAGCAAGGTTTTATGAATATGGGCCCTGGCTGACAGCTTGTATTATCTGGAGGGTTGACGATGACTCCTAACAATGAGAACAGAATTTACGCCATGCTTGTAGAAGGAAAAAGTAGCAAATGAGCAGTTCTGCAGACGTTGAAGATAGCGAGTGGCGTTTCTAATGGTCTGAAGAGATTATTAGCCAACAAAGGTCTAAAACTATGATGGATGGTTCGTTCATTTTTGGGCTCGACAGAGATTCACGTAGAGCAAAAAGGACTGGTTTTGATTCACTGCAAGTATAAATCATACTTTCTTTCTATATCTAGGACAAAGGGTAAACATTTGACTAGTTCCCCGACTCCATGTCTGTCTTATAAATGTGCATGGGATGCTCTGTGAAACTCGTCGGCAGTAACGTCCGCGGTGCAGTAAAAGAATTCAGTTTGCAATGCCATCATCAGTAATAGACTGTTTCTTACGTGGATCATCATAACAGAAATGTGGCACACGTCGTCTTCAACATTTTGTTCAACAATAAAAAACAAACGCTGCAAATATGTTACAAACAGGTCATAAAAATGACAAAATAATATACAAAAGAAAACAAAGCATTTGATATAAATCGTAACAGAAAGAATTGAGCATTTTACAGTCGAATACGTACTCGATTGCAGTAGATAAAACACCAGCACGGAAGTCTAAATGACGTATTCTAAAATGCCTTGGTTGAAGTATCAATAATGCCATTGGAAAACGCACATAGCCTCTTTTTGGCTTCAGAGGACTTGATAACGCAACCAATGACTCGCTGGGTTGGTATAAATTTAGGAATTCTGCCGAAAGCAGACGTAGGACATTTATTTCTGATACGTTTGAGGCATTTTAGAATAGAAATTAAGACCTCGCCACCGGTCATCGGTTGTGCAACCAAAACTCATCGGGTATGCCTTAAATTACGCCCCAGACACTCGGCGAGGCGCCTGGGGTTGTGGTCTCATCTTTGATACACCCGGCAGGTCGTCAATGCTTCCACAACCGATCGGCTCCGGCTCGGTCTTAGATGCCTAAATCTGATTTTGGAACAGGGTTTTCCGGGGTCAACATTCGTTGAATTTTCACACACAATCCCCTGTCATACAGAGGTTTTTTATGCCTCGACATCGGGTCTCTCCCATAGTTATACAGTGATATCGCCAGAGTATTATTTGACAAGTGGCCATAATGCCCTGAGTTGACCCTTGCACTCATAAACATGTAAAAAATCAATGTGAGAGACTAGTTGGCATAACTGGTAACCATTTGAAAATGGTTCTAGGGTGATAATTTCCCGATGGTCATATAGACTAAATGCCAAATTGAGAAAGACATTCAGCTCACTGAGAACAAGTTAGAAATGTTACGTATACTGAAACTTGTGTCAATACATGTACGTTTTTTTGCCATTAAGCTACATGAGAACCTGTTTCACTTCACATCAGATGGACTGCTGGTTTGTTGCAATGTCGAACGAACGCACTGCATGTGTCCCAAAAGTTAAGAGTGGAGGAAGCCCTAAAAGTCTCGGTGGTCCTTCTGCCAGGTTATTTCAATCCGTTGAATCTGCAATATAAGAAAAGTTGAACGTGATTTTAAATTATCTCACGGCCAGAGATTCAAAAATGTAAATGAACATTGTAGTACGTGACTTGTATTAATTGTATATGTATTTTTCATTCCCGAATATTGGCCGAAAACTGAAGAAATGAAAATCCCACCCCATCATGCCAATAGACCAGTAGTGCTCCCCCGAACTAGATATGAGAGGGATATACCAGCCGTTATTAAAACGAAGATGATCAATACATTGATCCACCGTATCTACGGGAGGCTGGGGTGCATCTCTGCCTCTGAGAGGCTGCTGAAGATGCATCTCTGCACGGTAGAGAGTTTGGGTTCTTCGATGGTTGTTCTGTGACGGTTTTGTTCTGTACGCCTATACATACCCCAGAATACACAGAATCGCAGTTATAGTCAGAGAGACCTGGCGTTGCCCCTGAGATCTAGCTCCTCCAACATTAGGCCTACATCAAAAGTGTCAGTGTCTGCACTTCGGTTCGAAGATGAACAGCCTGCCTGGTGTGTGGTCTGCAATGCCGACCATCACCAGCAGGAGAAGCTGGACCCCGACAACGCCAGACCTCTATGACCTGAAAAATGCGATTTGGTGTATTTGTAATGTGGAAACAATCGATGCATTTTGTTCAGCACCTCTGAGATACATGTCGAAGAACAAACGTCTTTGCTAAAACAAAAATTGAACTATGTACGGCAATGCCTCGGTTCTCCATGCATTGGTTGCGCATTTCCAACGATCAGTATGAAACAAATGGGCAAATAACCTTCCCGATACAGTATTGTCTAAGATCTATTGAGCCATATCGAATGAGTGAAACACAATTGCAATATTTCCCACTGACTGCAATAACATGCTTGGTAAACTAGGAAATGGGGTGATTTTCTCAACCTAAACAAAAGTAACATGTTGATTTACAACAAGATTAATTCCCCTGTAGATTACTGTGACTGTTTGATGGTAATCAAGGGAAATCGACTCAGGGCTACATTAACAAAGCCCAAGTAAACCATTCGAGGTTCGCTTCTAATTTACGAGGCGAACGCTTAATAAACCTCTGGAATGTGTGGAGAAAGTTGTAAAATTTCCACTTTGTTCATTTTATTTTAAATTGGTTTGGCTACTGCTGTCAATAATGGCAAAGCGTGTGAAGTGAAAGATGCAACAAATTTTGAAATTACATGTACATCGATTCTTTGTGAACGTGCTACTTGACCAAGATGACATCGTGAAGGACGGAGTGAATGTACACTGGCTATGAAATCAATCTCGTTAAATATCAGTCACGGATCGATACTTCGGTATCGAATAGAACTTCACCGATCAAATGACAGCAAATCAATAGATCGATACGTATAGATTATTCATTGATTGTTCAGCAAAGAACACAGTTATCAATCACTTTTTTTCTGATTGACAACGAATCGATTTTATTACAGATTTATGCATATTTCAGTGTCTACAGGCATTAGGTGGTTTCCAAGTGTTTGTTGTAGGAACTATGCCGTCCACACCAGAAGCGACATCGAGAATCGATCGATTTAGCATCTGATTCAAAACTAATAATTTCCATGCCAGGTTGAAGTGACCATCCCACTGACACAGTACAGGTACATTTTGCACGCGCATGCACAGTCCTTAGTTCATCAATGTATGCATCTACACTAAACATAGCTAATTACAAGCAGAATATCATTTTCAAATGGTTTTATCGTCAAAGTGTCTCCTGAATACCAACGCAGTGCACATGTAGATTACCGTTGGAACTCACTAAACCGCGAATGCCTTTGACCATAAATATATTTATGCTTTGACTGAATAATGCATAAAACTTTAAAAAATGTCGCATGGCATGAGGGCGGTAGATTTATTAGGCAATATGGGTTCTAATAATCCTGTAAATGACTATCAAAGCGTCTTTCAATGTAATTCAGTAAATGGTGTTGAAGAGGATAGTGAAGATCTGTGAAGTTTATGGAAAAATCTGAAAGAGTTGAATGTATTGATAGAAAATTCATCGAGCAACCCAGCGGTATATCTAGTGAGTTGTGAGTCCTTCCCTGTTAGGCCAGCAAGCTAGGGTCTCTACGGATGAACCCACTCAATATCTCGGTCTTCTTGAGTAGAGCTACTTCTTAAGGTTCAGGGATACTGATGCTCAAAGAAGGTCAACTTTAGTTTACCCCCAACGGATCACGCCGCCCCAAACTCACCTTCTATTCTACGTCTCCTCACGTTCATCTATGTATTCAAACCTCGTCCCACCGTCCTTGGCCTCTCTGTCTAGATTTCGTATCATGTTGTCGATCACTTGTGTATTCTCTCTCTCGCCCGTCATCCCGTTCCCGATTGGGTCAGTCGGTGTGGTTTCGGCATCTCCGCTCTGCACAGAACCTGTATTATCCATGATAACGCCAATAAGCTCGGCCGGACCAGAGTCTGATGGCAAATTATCGGTGGGACTGGATGGCGAACCGAGAAGGAAATTTTGGTTCTGATTGTCTAACTCACGAATGCTTTTATAGTTGTCCGGGCTAGCTGAACTTGTGTCGGACATTTTTTGGTCACTACTTGGACTGCTACTGCTGCTGTATTTGGGCACGGAAGAGCCGGATTTGTTCCCAAGTAGTGGTAACCCCTTGTCTTGGGAATCTGAGGTCTGGTATCCTTGGTCGCCATCGTGACTTGGCGATATTAAAATTTCGTCTCCATTTTCCTGTATCTCTTTTAACGTATCTTCCAAAAGATTCTCCGTCTCTTCGATATTCATGGCGTCTCGCCTTAGAATAGGTCGTCGCTTAGAGGACGTTTCAAGGGTCTCCATTTCCGTTCCTTCTTCCCCACTGGGTGATTTATCTTTACCTAAATTAAAATATAAAATCAAGACGAACGTTCAGTAAACAGGAATCATTATTTCGCTTTTATAGTCAATTAGCATGCAAAGACAGCATTAAGAAAGCTGCATGCGCAAGACAAATAGATACGTTGCTAGGTAACTATGAAACATAGCATGCTAGTGACCAGTAGCCATAGTAACAGTTGCTATAACAACAGAAAGAATGACACACATTGTTGCGAAAATTCACCTTACGAACGCTAAACCACGGATTAGTTTTTATGATATGTAGATATACTTGTGTTTACGCCAGTCACACAGACGACCAGATACATTGAGCTAGATCATGTTCTAAACGAACAAGGAAAGCGGCGTACTTACATGTGCACCTTGTTGGGTAGGCCTACCAATAAAAATTAGGATTTTGTAACAAAGAAGTGTCGTGTTTAAGTCTTTAATACCGAGACTGCACGTTACTACGATTAAGTCTACACAAAGGTAATAGCAGCGCTAGAAGACGTCACAACACTTCACACGAGAGTGGTGCAGGGGATTGTGTCGAGAAAGTGCACTGAGTAAATACACCAGAATTCGTTGCTCGAGATTGCTGTTCGTTGCTCGAGATTGCTGTACTGCAGTTCTCACTTCATCTTTTGCTTCTGATTATAGGCCTCAAGGTAGCATGCAAAGTATCGGTACATGCAAGGCATGCAGTGTGCCGTATCATGCATTCTTTGTGCTTAAACAAGATCGAGCTCATGCCCATTATTCAAGTGTCACTTCCTCACTCCTCTACCGTTTTACCGTCTTTATTTCACTAATAGTGAGTCTAAGTATCCAAAGTCTTGATATTTTCAGAATCATTGATGTAATATATATGATTCTGCAGACCGACAGACATTCAATTAAATATAAGATTTTTTATTATGTAGCATTGAAATACATGTATCTCCTCTTCCCCTGGCACAAAACATGTTTTTTCGGTGTAGTCCTTCGTTCATATGAAATACATCTCCACCAAAAAACTGCAGAAAGAAATTATCAGAGTGTTCGTAGAAGAAAGCAGGGCAGTTTCGACTAAAAACGTTTATAAAAAATATAAATCTGTCCCATGGGTACCAATCCGTTTCTATTAAAGGAAATGAAATAATGTGGGTGCTCAGCGACTGTACATTACGTGTGGCCCCTTCACCATTCTGCCATGAGAATTGAATAACTAAAACCCTAATTCTTTCTAGCAAAAGCCCATTACCAACTGTAGAAAAGAAACTACGACTACTTGTTTTAGCGAACATGGACAGTGGTACCAACGTATCTTGACTGCGCTGTTGCTAAAAGGGAACTTGATACCAGACGTATCCTGCTGAAGCCCCCTGGTCACCATTTGATCCTAATAATTATCTGTCTGGCCGGATGATATGACCTTGGTCTGGGATGGACGTCGAACGAATAAGACAAATGGAGTGACATCGTTAATAGGAGACGCGGGCACATCGAATGAGCTGATGATGTACACGTATTATTTGGTAACGAAACCTAAAAGCTTTGATCTGGGCATCCCGTTTACATCTCGTGCTTAGAATAGAGGAATGCTCCAGAGACAGTATTATTGGAAAAGACTGTTAGGATCATGTAGACACAAACAAGAATATGGCTGGTCGAGTGGTTGTCTCGAGCTTTTTCTGGTGATCATTTTAACATGTTCCATGTACTTGAAGGAATCGTACTCTGGATTTTGTAATGTCGATTTTTTGACGTGTAATAATTGGTACAAACAGACCTATGGCGTGTTCTATCAGATATTCCTTAAAATTATTTTGATGATTTTGCTTGAGTCGTCGAAGAAATGTATATTTTAAATACATTAGCATCCTCATTTTCTGAATGAGAAAGAATTCAAGGAATCTTTCCTTGCTTATAACTGGCAAGCGTCCACAAGTCGGAAGACGAGTGTCTATTAATTCAGTGTATCTCTAGATGGAGTACATCTGCTGTGCATTGCAGCCTCACGAAGCTTTGCTCTACGTGCTTTTAATGGTGTGGGCCTTCTACCAGAACATATTGACATAAGCTTGTGCCACAACGTTTTCTAAATATTCATTCTATAGACAATTTTACACGTCAACAAGCTATTTTCCAATTCTCTACCTAAAAAGCAAATCATTTGATAACCAAGCTACACACAATTTGTCCATCTCGAAGGAAGGTTCGTCACGTTTGCGTGAAAAGCCGAATGGTAGAATTTAATGGTAATTCAAGACATGCTGAAACAATTTATAGAGCTACATGGTGATTATTGTTGAATGATCAGTTGTCGGATTGTCGGTATCTTGTGATGATTTCACATGTGCACGGAACTAGATGGTGGTGATTGTGATGTTCATTATCCTATGAAGATTATCATTGTGATTCGTGCATTTCCCAATTGTTATAATTTCTTTGTGAAATAAGCGATGAAGGGTACGTTGCTTGCAAAAAAGGGGTGTGCATCGCGCGATAGGAAGATGCCTCTGCGATGTGCACTGACGGGAAAAACGTCGATAAAATTCGGGTACGAGGGTATCTGAACAGGACAAAGGTGCATACTGGGTACATAAAAAGAGACCAGGGGCAACGTCCAACAATGCCACCAAATTCAAGATGGCCGCTGGACGGATAGAAGATAATTTATTCAAGGATCTACTCTATTACGATTGTAATAAATTTGTACCTTCATGCTCTTCCCATAAATCATCCAACTGCTTAGCTTGGTCATCATTTTGCACTGCCATTGCAAATAGGAAACAGGTCAAGTCATTAATGAATATTATAAGTCTATTAGATTGAGATGCTCTACGTGTACAGCCAAGTCACATATGAGTCGATTTTATTTTAAGTGTCAAATGGCGTGTTTTTTGTCGCAGTTTGTGTTCATTCTGCGTAGCCTCTTGCCCACGAGATCAGGTCCTACGCTAACCATGCAACCACACCATACATGCCATAGGCAAGAAGCTACATGAAACACTGCCTCAATATAGGCACTGCTATATCAATATTACCTCAAGATGCCCTTGACTACATTTTCATATCGAGCAGTCTCCGGAAACATTTCACTGTTTTGTAAATTACAGAATAGCAACAGTGTAACTGAATAACATAACGGATGACAAAAGTGGTCACCTTTCAAAAATGACAACCGCCAGCGTTTCATCTGCCTGCGCCAGACTGGCCACACTGCTGTATCTCACCAAGACACACTTACTACTGACGACCAGCTCAACAGAAAAGGTAGGCTGTCAGCCTGAATTTTGATTGGTTTTCCATCAACGTCACGCTTTGGTGCAAATGATAGGTAGGGATGTCATTGTATCTATATCTGACAATTCCTGCATAACAGAGTTGAATACAATTCAGCTTGTCTTGGTCGAAAGCTTTGCTTTGGAAAGAATCGATCAGACACGCAGATCATTAATTGGTCTCAGATAAAATGTTACCAGTTTGGAGGAGACATTGTGCTTTCGTTGAGCTCTTGATACTCCTGGCCAATGCACTGCTTGTTTTACATCATAAAGTGAATTACACCAGATAATTAAATAAGAACTGGTACTGCATTAGTTTCGAGGCAATATCAAATGAGCATAAAACCTAACTTGAAAATTACTCTAGTTTTGCACACGATTTTAATGCCCATTGGTAGCTGGGTGGAAAAACTTGAAGTTTCGATGGGGCTGTTGCTAAAGGTGTTGAATAGATTCGTAAGAAACCAATCGAAAATGATATTTGACCCACATTTGTCTTGGCTGTACAGGTTATTGGGGGTTCGTTTAAAGCAGTCGAGGATAAGGTAGTCTTTCGCAGACTGTTGTAGGCCTTTATATAGTTTTTGTGTGTTTTTGCACTAGGTCGCAGTTGCAAGAAAACATTCGTGCCCCAAAGGCGAAGATCAATGCTCTGTTGTTGAGGCAATCACCCATTTTTCTCTACTTGTACACGGTTGTATGCGATTCTTATTTGATTTAGAAAAAAGCTATTGCAGAACTGGCTGTCCATGTTTCCGTGGTTGAGATGTGTCCTAGTTACCTGATTCAGTTGCACGGTTAGTTTGATTCATTCCTTAATCAGTAAAAAAACTTGAAATCGCAAGTTGATGGCCCAGTATTTTACCAGACGTTCAAATACAATTCAAAATGAAAAGTTGAAGGATTACATCATGAAATTACCGTAACCCAAGGTTGATCAAAAGACTACCTTATACCCCTACAATCATTAAACAATAAAACAGAAGAAAAGTAAGACCAACCGTGCATCTTGTTTGGCATAAACAACCATTTCAGCTTGTTTCTCAGGTCAGGAAAGAGGAAAATATAAAACGTGAGAAGTGCAGCAAACACATCACCAAATCACGATGGCAACATATACTGGACCGTGAATTCTGCCAAGTTGATTGTAGCCAAGTCCCACTAGAAGTAAAACTACCAGAGTAACAAGTGTATTTCTGTTCTTTAGAATGGTGTCCTATCTCACCGCCAGGATTACATACTGAAATCGGCAGGCTATCACCTCTTGTCCATTATCAGTGATCAGCCGAAAAGCAGCCAATAAAAAAATGCGTTGCTTCGTGGCTCTCATTCAATATGGTTTTTCAACCAATCAACGGGCTCAATTCATCGGCTGCACCGATCTGAATGTAGTCCAAGCGGTGAGATCGGGAACTAGCCAATCTGTTTTTATACGTGTGCAGCATTGGACCAGAGTGTATGTTGACAGTTGTCGGTTTGCACTTCTGTTACGTAACTCTCCAACAGGCCAGGCCGTCTCATACTTGTTTTACAGTGTTTATGATGCATCTCTTTCAAACTACTATCACAATAGGCAGAATTCACAGTATACATATGATAACTGGTAGGGAGAACCAGAGGACATGCGACATGATAGAGACATTTGGAACAATTTGGGAAGCCATTGAAAGTGTTATACTTAGTACAGATAGAGTATATACACTACTAACAGTACATGATGCATGTTCTTGAGCTTGTTCTCAACGAACTCTCTCGGTTGTGACCGTTTTCAACACACAGGCTGGTGCATTGTGGCAATGTTAGTGACAGCTCCCGACATATTGGATTCAAAATAAGATGAAAACGAGGGCGGGCGCGAAAAACCTTATATTGTGGGTGTATGCCTTTAGAGACACGGTGACAGTGAGTGACCAATCACGTCGTTTCTTTCTGACGGTGACATGGTGTTTATATTTCACAATATCAAGGACAACGTTGTGCCGATTAATCTAGTGCCGATCATGTGCACAACGAGTGGGAAGTACAGTACTGCTACGCCAGAATCGAATCCTTACTGAATATTCCTTTAAACGTTGTTGTCGCTTCTGAAACGTGGTCTTCTATTGGAAAATAGATGAATAGTTCCGTATAATGTCGGGCGTTTTCGTGTGTGACGTTCAATCAGTGGTTCGTGAGTTGGAGAAAGAAATGTAATGATATCAGGATTGTGCGAACAGGTTAGGTAAAAGTGTGGGGTTGGTTTTCATGTTGAAAGCAACATAAAGTGCCTATTTCTTGTATCATTTGTGGATTGGAATGAACAAAACCGGTGGAGAAAAAAAACACGTTTTAGAACAATGCATCCTTTGTTACATCAGCGTCAAGAAAAGGCCACCAGCACACAATAGAAAACGATGACTTAACGGTTGGCGTAACACCTACAGTTGTTTCCCGTCTGCCAGTGTTCCCTTACAATAGACTGACGGAGTAAGCCGCTACTCGACGAAAGAGAACATACAAACAGACGTATATCAATCATTTTTTAAGCGTTTCCCAAACAACGGGAGAATACTGCGAGAGGAACATTGGCAGACGGCTGCAATCAGTGGTCTATATATGTATAACGTCTTTCGTCTGATGAGGGACGGGCTGTGCATGAAGGTTTGGGAAAGTTGCTGCCATTTCCTCATAAAGTTATGGAGGTTTATGAGTCCTACGTGTAATTAATTGTGCAACGAGCACGTTTCGCTTGTAAAGTGTTTAAGAGTGCTCTTTTACGGCTGATCAGCTAGTAAAATCCGTTTATGGGGTGGTTAGGCATCCCAGCACGGGTTCTTGGTTAGCTTTGGTGGTGCAGGGTGGCTTTGGGGTAGGGTTGGCCTTCCTTTTCCCCGACCCGCCATTCTTGGGAATGCAGTCGTAACTAATATAGCCTTCGGAACTGTTTCCCATGACATACTGTAGACAAATCCCAATTGGTGTCATTTTCCTTTTCGGTGAAATGCTTCCATAAACGTGCCTAGTGACGGAGTATTATTGGGTATCGTCATTGTACCTCCAGTATCTTAGAAACACCCGAGTCATGACATTGCTTGGCCCTAATATGCTCAAATCCGATGGTTACCATGGATACTGAAATAGTGGAACGCAGTTTTAGGTTCATGTAGCAGTGAATACATTGACCCAGGGCTTAGCATAGAGGTAGCTTCTTGTGTCGGAGACACGAAGCGTGGGTGATGGGCTAAACATGTAACCAAGGCTCCATAAGGCAATGAATATGATCACTATTTGAATACTTTCTCTATTTAAGGTGATATCGGTCAATTTAAGGCAATAGTTTCATCTATTAGTAGCACTTTCTAATTCAACGGACGTAATCTACGGCAGCGTTTGCGTGGGTTGGCTATTCTTACCTAATCTTATCCTCTGGATTGATTACGTTTGATTGGAGGACGGTGATGTCATCACCTAGGATCGTTTAATGTAACTTCTGTCCAATAGGGTACCACGGGGTAGTCTCGCGCATACCCGCGGTGATCACTAGCCAAGTTCCAAACTTGGAACTTTCGCCATTATATATGTGTATGTTATGGAGAATTGATTAGGAAGTATGAGTGGACTGTGTTGATCACCACCGCAAGTGTACGCGAGACTGCAGCTGTATTCTCGACTTGATATAATGCTACCTAAATTCTGACCTTCCCCTCAGCGAATCAGGACAAGCGTTACTAAGTAACATGCGCTCTGATTGGTTCCCAAGTTCTGCGTTCACAGTGGTACGGTGCAGCACTTCGGAAATGGCTTCCGACAAAAACCAGCAAAACTGGCGATGTTGGATGTTAGACGGAACTAAAGCGGTTCCCTACAATGCCGAACAGCCTTATTGCCGGTATGATGTACATGTGAATTGCGATACCCATTGAATAAATTGGTCTTTGCCATTCTAGTGAGCCAACAGCTCGGACCCTCTCCATGTATACCCCATCCTCGCCATGTTACCAATTCAACAGTTCGATAATCATGAGATGTGCACTGTGAATTAAATGGAAATTCGCGCTATTCACCCGGGAACGTGTTGCCGGTAGATTGATGTATTGTGTGACGGATTATAAAATCATGCTCGGTCGAGTGGTTAAGAATCGATTGGAGATGTGTGAAATCAAATCCGAGGGAGTCAAGCCTTCAATCCATTGGAATGAAATTCTTGGGTTGTATAACTGAAACAGCACTCGTTAGGGTTGGTTCGGTGATAATCCACTGGTTTTATGCCGATGACTATCTGCTAAGTTTTGATCACTATCACGGAATACAGACCACTGAAATCAGGTACAAAGAACAAGCAAGATAGAGTCTACTACAGGATTACCAATGAACCAGAGCTTGCGAACAAAAGAAGAAAATTCCATTGTGAATGGAACAGCCATTAGACTTACCTCTTGTGCTTGTAATAAGATGGTAGTTAGCAAGCTTCTTTCCCGTTGTTGGACTCGGTGTGTGTAACTTGCTAATAAACTGCTTTTTGAATCTCCCCTTTGCTTTCGTTGAGCCTTGTGAATTGATCGAATCAGTAGAAGACTCAGCACTTTTGTTCTCACCCTCAGTAAAGCGAGCCCTACGGCCAACTGGAAGTGACTTGTGCCTTTTTGACGATTGCAGTTTATTTGCGTTTGCATTTGGCCTGATGCATTGGCAGTCCTCCGAAGCTGATGTCTGCAGAGGAGGATGAGGATGCGAGTGATGCAGCCGCCACGTTGCAGTTAATCCATCGTCTAATCTTTGCACTAACTGGTCAGACGTTTCTTTCTCACCGTTTGCGAGCACCTTAGGTTGGCAAGACCCCGGTGATGGTGTATCCAAAGGCGACACTTTGTCGTAATGTTCGCCCTGATCCATTGGATTGATGTATAGATTCTGTTTATCGGGGTTAATCGGACTTGCCTGACTCGGAGGGTGGGTGTAACAACTGGCATAGGTATCACTACTAGCAGTACTTCCTTGGCGACCAATGTTCTCCATTTCAATAGTATTTTTATTCATCTCACCACAGAGGTCGATGCAAGGTTTGTCCTGGAAGAAAAGCGAGACAGTTCAGGAAGACTGTCAGTGGATACAGCGGTAGCCAAGTCCAAATAAACGGTCCTGACTGTCATAAGGAAGTAACATTCAAATGCTTAGTTTTCATGCTCAGCAAGAACAAAGAACTGCACAGCAAGCAAATATGGGGACATTGGAAAGATAACGGAATAAAAGCAATTGAGAAACCTAAACAAAGTTATGAGACAAGAAAGATTCCTGATTTGATTGTGCAAAGCTTTGCCCAGATGTTGATGAACTTGACGTTTAAGTGTTCTTCCCAGTCACGGTCATTTTGTAACACCGCGATGTAACTACAAGAACCTCTTGCTCAAACATGCTCCAAGTATCGGAAACCGTTATCATGCGTGTCATACACATGGCTTGGTTGTTCGGAGATGTTGACAACTACATAGTTTAGTCGGCGAAGAGAGGTTCACTTCGTCCCCTCCCAAGGAAATTGAGCTTGTCAGCGCAGGTATTCTCTTTTAGTCCTTTTGTCGCGCATTTTTTAGCAATACCTCCCCCATGGGAAGTTTCTATTACTTTTAACAAACAAGACTTTTATGACAGTTCAGTACAACGAAAGAAGAACATGTTTTGTTAAGAAAAATGTCCAGCCTATAGGACAGTTGAATTTTTTTTCTACTGTAGTGCGTGAAGTATAGCAAGTTGAAGCTTTAGTGTAAAATAAAGTTACAGAGATAGGTATACAAATAGTTCTTTTGTGATAAGATTTAGTTTAAGAGATAGTCGAGTTTCGAAATGCAGAAGAACATTCCTTGGTTCATTCGTAAAACTGCAGAAAATAATGCATGAAATGTGCTGTTCGGCTAGAAGAGAAAAGGCAGCTTGATTAGCTTGGCGTACACTGTAGTGTGGATGCATTCACTACAAATGCAAATGCAATGCAAAGAGAAAAATCTAGTTACAACAGACGTATAAAATGACATGTTAGATATATTAAAAACAATAAAAGGTGAAGCTTGGTCTCCTGGTGGATGCAGAAGTTGTTAATAGATGTTGTGAATCCGCCTGGTGGATTTGATGCAAGTTTTTTGTCAGGTTTACCTATTGCCAACATTACAAATGATATATGTAGGTCTAACATATACATGTAACTAGTAAGCAATAGCGAAGGTTCCTAACATCAGTATACATTTATTTACACTACATACAAAGACACAATCTGTTCGAAAGCCAAGGCACACGTAGCTTAATACATATGATGGCTATCTTCCTTGAACGCGGTCAAAACGTTGAAAGGCAAGCACAAGATGTTCAACCACGTATAGTAGCCTACTTCCCACCATATTGTGTTAATTGTATTTTGTAACGAATTCGTGTTCTTGTCAAAGCATTTGAAGCATTTCTTGTCATTTCCAAATGGAGACCGGGTCGTCGGGCACGCAATAACTTCTCTGAAGCAGTCACGTCACTGACTGGCGTTCTGTAATACCCCCGTCACACTAGAGGCGGAATGAGCAGGAATGCCGTCGGAATGACAATTCGTAGTTCATTCCTGGACAATCGAAGTGCATTCTAAAAATTCTGACTGGGTTCCGACTGCGTTCGTAATGTTCCGGCCCATTCCTGTGGTCTGTCAGAATGTTTTGAGCATGTTCAAAACTATCGAGGTGCGTTCCAAGTGGAGAAATATCGAACAGCATTTGAAGTGTATTCTATCTGCATTCTTACCGCGTTCTAAATAGTCCGACTGCGTTTTAAATAGTCCGACAGCCTTCCAACAGCATTTGAAACATTCTGATCGCATTCGAAGGACAATCGAAAGGTCCAGGGTCCATACCCTGCCCGTTGAGCCCAGACTCATGAAAATTTTAGATTCAGCAGCCTGTCGGGGACCATTCTTGCGACATGCGAGGTACACTCGGGAAATTCCTGTTACATTCGAAGTACATTCCAATTGCATTTTTTGTCTTCGGGAGGCATTCTTCGTGAATTCTTCGACATTCTACCGATATTCTGCAGCCATTCTGCGGGATTTCTGACCAAATTCGAGGTGAATTCGAACTGTGCTCCAAGTATTTGAAGTGCAATCTTTCAAAGCTAATTCTCTCCCGAATCCAGCTCGAATTTTGCAAATTTTCTCATTCCGGCTGGTTCTGCTTGATTCCTGCTGATTCGAACTAAGTGTGACGGGGGTATAAGGAACTTCCAGTCTCCTTGTCGGGCGTTGACGACATTCGGCTTCGTACTGAGAACTAATGATGTACTTCTTAGGCTTGTTTGAGTACTATTAGATCTAGGCTGATGATGAGAGAACTCCCATATACTTTGTGATAAAGACAGTTGAACATCGGTTTTCTTGGCGGACATGCTGTTAATTCATCTCGGTCACGACCGTTATA
>NMRB01000815.1:97911-111180 GCA_002633025.1 Notospermus geniculatus | reverse complement strand
GTGTACAGAAAATTTAATTGTGGACCCAGCCCTATAGTTCTTCGCACGGCTACAGATGGCGCAGCCATTAAGTGACGTCGTTTTCGCGCCTCCAACAATGTGTGCCAATACAGAAATGACCGAAGAGTCAATGCATGCAGCGCAACTGTCGTCGGGCTAGTTAACTACAATGTAGTAGTGTGACCTCTCGCCGGGATTTTCGTACACACGGGTCTGGAAAAACAGGGGTATTTTCAAAAAGTGTAACCTTTAGCATGTAATTCTGCCCAACGTCAGAAGACATCAAATTGGGAAGAAAAAATGTGGATTCATGCTCTGTCGATGAAGATGAAGATGCAAAAATAATTGTTCATTTGTCACAATACAAACCAAGAACGTTATGTCTTACAGTGGACATAAGAGTGGGATTGAAATCTAACACAACGTGGGAGGTTAATGCCCGTTCCACGAGTGGTTCGCCACTCACAAGAGAACTGGTTGCATGTTTAGGGTTCATGCTTAAAACGTCCCCTCCACCATTTTTTAATCTTTTAATCAATTTGATTTCAGTTTTGATATCGGATACAGGATCATGCATCTTGACTACCAAGGGTTGTGACATCGCTCCGCCCTCCGACTACGCTCGTCTCATCTCATGTCCAGAAGCCCTTTTTATAATTCCTCATGGCAGGTTCTTGAAGACCTAATACTAATACTACCCCTACCCATATGAGCAGAAACTGAAAAATGAGTGTCGACAGAAAAACGCGTCACTCCAGTAAAAAATCATTTACAATGTATATGTCTGTGGAGCATATGGATGCATCTAGATGACCTAGGTGGATATTTGACCATAACATGTGTCATGTCGCACCAACCTCATGTTCTCGATGCTGCTCCCAACCCCACTTTCAAATGTACATGAATACTGTTTTATATCGTTCATAGGCCTACTTCCTCGCCCAGCTGGCGGAGCGGAAAATGCTTTGTTTAGAACCAGCAGCGTGGCAAGACATAACAAAAGCATTTTGCTGGCCGGGGAGGAAGTATCAATTGGCTATTCTCAGATTCAGTCGATCGCAGCGAAAATACTTGTCCATTGTTCGCTCTAGCGTATCCATTGTTATTTATCGTGCGATAAAGAATGGCATGAAGGACATGTATTGTGCTTTGTACGCTGGGCGTTCTGCAGTAGTGCTTTTGTTATTTCCCGCCGCGCTGCTGCCATACAATGGGAGTATGTATAACATGGTCCGATCTATCGCATCTTCTTCTGAAGGACTGAGAAATGCCGAAAGTCGTTTGCAATGACAGTTAATCCACTGTTCCCAAGCAGAACTTATGTGCCCTACATGTATATCGGCCCCCTTTTTTCACATCAAAAACTTATTTCACGGCCTAGTTCATCCTTTGGGAATAGGCCCTATTCATCATCGCTAATGAGGAGGAATCACTCCGTATTCCTTTTCAAATTGCTTTTAACAAAATGTGGAGTAAATGCATCATTAAACTCGAGCTCGGGGCGATTCCATCGTTAATCAAACGTCGAGTGCTCCTTGATTGATTTTGTACATCTCAAAGTTGAGTTGATCTGTATATAAGAGGTGCCCATCCTGAAAAATATACTCTTCATTTTACATATTTATCGAAACCAAAAACGTCCTTAAAAAGTGGAGACGTCTTGGCATCGAATCAATGGCCTTAGCAACCATGCAGCGTCGTTGCTCATCATTAGGATAATCAAGATGTGCAACGTTTCTTGTGGAAAATGTTGTTGTGCATCAATGCATGCATAAGAATGCAAAGAAAAACACCGCATCGAAGGTGCTGCACACGTCTGGTGCCGACTACACGTCCAGGTCATCTTTCATATTACCGCTGTTCGGCTTTCGAAAGTGATATTGGTGCAACAAAATTGAGACTTGGGCTAATGATGAAGAGCAATCACCCCGTCTCGGAATTTTGATGGTATAACATCATCAGGCAACACTGGCAAAACTACTTCGTAACTGCGTAATCATGTGCGTTTGGCCAGTTTTATATGTTACGACATAGATATAGACCTGTGTAAGTAGAAATGAAAAACTCCGCAGAGAAATACTGGCCTGTCACATTGACTGCAAGTGAGCTGTTTTCAGAGTCCCATTGGTTCTGATGCTCCAGTGTCACGTACCAATTCTCCCCTTAAATCTAGCGGTCATAATGTACACCATCTTTTTTTCTGGGTTCCTTTCACCGCAAAATGGATGGGAAAGTGGTCTTTAATGTCTGGCTTGTGTGTGCATACACACGTCATTGCTGACGACATGGCCGACACCATTACGAAATTTATCGCAAGGCTGCCAAAATCCCTCAAGAGGTCCCATGAGGCATTTCAGGCTAAAAGGTAAACGTGACTGCAATGCATTTCACGGCTTATTTGTTTGTAACACAACCATTATGTTTTATATTTATCGTGCTTCGTGATGGAGATACCGTCGAGCTGACCGTATAACCGTGGAAACAGTGTTGGGATCACGAATTCTATTGGTTACTTGGCGTCGAGTTTTATAAGGGGGATAAATTATTGTAGTTGCGTCACGGACGTGACATCACAACTAATTAGCAAACAGTGCACTAATTTTGAATCACAACGAACTCAATTCATACCAGGGGCATAGAAGGACACAAGCCTGACATGATGCAGGGTACTTAATGGTCCTTTGGTGCCATGAGTTACAGAGACGGCACTGAACAATATCACGAATTTGACAGTGGACTTGCCCTGAAATAATGATAGAAATCCTCGCTGGTACTTTCAACCGCATGAAAATAGTACGCTACACACCTGCCCAAATGATTGAGACGTTCGGATGAGTTGTTGTCACCTCTCCTTTCCACATTGTTTTGGCTGTGGTGGCCACCATTGGTCGTCATCAACAACTTTTTAAAAAACGTCGAACAATTTCCTTTTTAGCTGCGCAACTGGATGTGCATGACTGTAAAGCGCATGCAGCAAATCTTTATGAAAAAAGGAGTGAATTGAAAAAAAGATCTGTGCATTGTGTTAGCAGGCCACGTCACTTCTGAGTGTTAGAAAGGAAAAAGAAACATGCAAACTCTCCATGCAATAAACTCTCCCTGTTCGTAACCGAGTGTAAAGAGTTTTGACCTACAGTTACTTCACAATAAATTTCTTAAATCGATACGTAGTAATGAGTAGTTCTTTACGATGAAGTCGCTGCATACTCTTTGAAAACTAATTAAATGTATGGTTAATTATTTTTAGATCAATACCACATTTAAATATCAAGCGACTTTGTTAGGGATAGACTCTGTAGACGATATATCACATATAACTTGACGTAGTAGATTACATTGTGTCACATTTTTTATCAACAGCCAATATTTTCTTCTAAAGAGCTTGTCTGACTTGTAAATCACCACAACAGCCCATACATGTACATGAACAATCCAGCCTATCCAAAACACAGTGGGGCGAGTCAACAACGCCCTGTTTTGACTTGAACACTGCTTCCCCCATGCATACAGTTTCACAAACAGGCGCAGACTAGTGGCACTGATGTTATGGCTTGGCCTGATCTGTTTTTCATCTCTGCAAAATTTCTATCGCAAATTATGTTCTACGCAGCATGACGTCCCGTCGACTAATTTGCTGCCATTTCAATTTAGAGTGTGCGAATCCAATTCATTGCAATGTTATTACCAACTTGTTGGTAAATGAAATTACATGGAATGCATTCGACTCTTTTTTATTCGTTATTCAGTCGTATGTAACGAAGCGAAGATTATGACTTCCATATGTGAAATATACATGTATGTCGACTGCTGCTACTAGTATCTATGAACTAATACACGAGCCCTTTGATAAGACATGTATCTCTCGATTTGTTCGCCAGCTTTTCTCTATGGTAACACTCTGGCGAAAGTAACTGACGACACGGCGGTTCTTCACTCAGTTTGGAAGCTGCCAGAATGTCATATCTAAGATGGCGGCGTTGTAAAGGCTGCCCGTTCTGTTCGTTGGCAGACAGAACTGTCAGTCGGTGTCGGCCAACATGCTATTGGTGCATCAAGGGAATTAGGGCAAGACTATAATTTTTTGTGTAGGGTCAATAAAGGTGGAGTTGGCCACCATACATTGGTCGGCCACATATTGACAGATATTTGTTTGTCAGCCATACATGTACTCCACTGCAAAGAATGGTGAATCAATACATGGCCGACCCATGTAGTGACCAGCTACGCCCTTGTTTACCCTCTCCCCAAAATAGGACGGCTACCTCCCCAAGCGATAAAGAAAGAGCTTCATCCAATCAACATGATGAAGCATATTCAACTGCATTGCACCCCGACAATCGTCTAATTTCTGATGTCTGGGTCATGAATATTCATGATACACCATGATCTTGCTATGAATCTAAATGAAGTGCATCGCTATCGTCTCACAGAGCTGAGATCTTCTGATATCTTGTCTCGATGTGCGAGAGTTCATCACTTCTGCTTTTGTAGCAGACGCTGACAGTTATTTCTCATAGAATGGTGCTAGAATTGAATTTACGGATGAGCGAACCAATTCTACTACTAAATGCTCGTTGATTTCATCTACCAGAAGTGCATGAGAAGTGGTGTCAATATCCAATAGCTTGGGATAGGTTCTGAACAAGATAGAAGTGTTTGTCGCAGGCTTATGACACGAGGCTCACAGTTCAGAGTTCAAAGTTCAACTGGCTTATGTTGACTTTGAACCTTTGGCTGTAGTGACCAATAGGTCGAGTAGGCATGACCACAGGGCGTTCTGCGACGTTTACATACGATTAGCTCGTTGCTAATCTGTTCCTCCTGCCAAACGTACTTTTGGCCAGGGAAAATGACAGATTACTCTAACTACGAGTTGATTTGGAGTAACATCTACTCTTCGAGCGTGTCAAGAATGACATAAACGTAAGCCTAGGCTTCTTTTCAATTTGTGGGACATTCATTCGAAAGCGTTGTGACTGACAGCCTGATCCACTTTGATCGCTTTCGATGGCAGAGATTAGAGATACCGACACCGACTAACACAGAAAGTGATGGCGACTCTTCGAAAACCTATCGCTCATGATATTGACATCGTAGACCCTGCTGAATTTTGAAGAAATGATCCTTGGCGGCGGCGCTTGCCAATTTCTAGTTGGAGTATCTTCAGTGTAGTTGTCGGTGATACTTAACCAAACTTGTTGGCACCAAAATACCAAGCTGGTTGTTATCTGATACAGCAGTGGAGACAGAAATGAGGGCTGATTCGGTTTAGAAGTGGTCGCCGAACGATTAATCGGTGCTCCGTTACTGCGGGGTCGATCTTTGAATGACGATCGATTGCGGTTGTCATTTCGAGTTGCCGTGTCTGTCTCTGTGCCGAACCTGATACTTCCTAGAGAATCAGAACTGGTTCGAAGGACCTACTTGAAGACTCGTCGACTGCAAGGCCATCGTACGTTCTTCGTCATGCTTAAAAGACCGCCATGCACTCAGTGCTTTCTTCCACAAGTTGGTCTCTGTGGGCAACTCGGCCATCCGAGAACTGTGGGTAGCTGAGTCGTGGGCAGTCGTTTGTATCGTTAGCCTAGTCGGAGCATGTCGGAGCGTAGTCCAACAGAAACCACCAAGAGGCGAATTGTTGACGTCAGCTTGCAATCTCCGATAAGATCAAGACGTCCCAAGTTGCAATATCTATACTGCAATGCCAGGGCTTTCACAAATTCAAATACATGTAGGCCACGTATAAAGAAGAGACTGCGGTTCATATTACCCCTCTGCCTTTTGCGGTATTTCACTTCTCCAAAAACGGAAAGTCGTATTGCTTTCATAACCAGCATTCAGCTTGCCTTTATATGGTTGCAGTCCAACATGTCCTTCATAAACCTTATGCCTTAGCTTGTGTCTGTAACCATGGATACTACTCTACAAATGAAGACATGGAGAATCGGCCTTCGAAGGAACCAACGATTGTGCAGCGCTGGGCTACACTACAGCAGACACGCAGGTGTGCACTGCTTTAGAATGGGTACGTGCAGGGCTGAGGGTTTCAAGATTTGCCTAAACCAAGCGATTTTGTCTTCAGTCAGTTATGAAACAATACAAACCACGGTTTTGATACAAAACAAAGCATTTCACTTATTTCTGATGGATGTAATAATACCTAATGGTTTAGTTCAGCACTACTTTTTTCAAATGACACAACAGACAATGAATACATTGTATTTCGAAAAACCAATGGATCATTAAGTATTACCTGTCCGCCAATAAATCACATTTAATCTATTACTTAATGTATTACATACTCGAGTCTGTCTGCATCTGCTTGGGGCCATTATTCTTACTACCATGAATAAACTGGCGTAATGGAAATATTGAAAAAATATACCACCATAAATAACATTGCGGATGTGATACACAAATCTCGCTTTAGGCCTATCAAGAACTGATTGATTTGAGAAGAATTACCGATGACTTATATTCGTTCAAATTCTATTCAATAAAGTTTTATTGCGTCTGGCCACAACCCTAATTTGTTCGTTTACTTTTTTTGTGTAGGGCTCCGATGATCGATACTATGGCTGCATTTTCAATATACATAATTAAAACTTTCATATGGGAGGGCAGTTATTGACTGAAATTTTAATTAGACCGGCAGTTATTTTGCCTTGTACTCGTCATGCTTTGCAAATTGTGGTGTGATGCCTAGAAGGTCATATAATGTACCGTCGTCAACTTATGTGGTGTTTAAAATTTAAACGTTTAAAGTATAGTCTGATATCAACAACAGTAGATGTTATCATCCGACTTTACACTTTAACCCCATCTTCCTGAAACCTTTCAGTGGAACTCAGACGAGATGCTCATTCAGCTCAATCAAGCATTTCCGACCGGTGACCATTTCTACACCTTGATGGAGAGAGGCCAGTGAGGCAAAGAGACTTGCCCAAAGTCCCACGCCCAATGGGATTCGAACCCCTGAACCTCTGACGGCTGAAACATCACACCACCGTGGCTCCCCATCCTGTTGTACCATTTGTGTCGTTTCTTCCTCTTTAAACATCCCCCAAACCCGTCAGCTGAGGCAGGTATAGCTACTATAGGCTAGGGATATGACTGTGCTTATCAGGCCTACGTGAAACTAGATCTTTTCCTTTATATCATGACGATGTATTGGTAAATTAAAACTCACCTGCAGTTTATTTTAAGAAAAGGTAGTCATCTAAGCACACGCATCCTGCAGTAGCTCGGAATCACGTTACAAGTTTTGAAATAAGAAACTTTAGATGTGGCAAACGTAACTTAATAAATGCCAACGAGAGAAAAAGCCTCGTCTCCCTCCGTGGCTCCGATAATCACCTTGCTGACATTTGCAACCTACCTCTAGTCATGCTTGACAGGCTGAATGAAAACATTCTTAGTTTAACAGCAGCTAGACTTTAGTTTTGACAAATTCAAACACTAGATAACGAATTTATTCATGATGTCGATGTGAAGTTGATGGCACTACTGAATATTTCGGGGTATCATCAGTTTTCAGCTGTTTTTGAGAAACCTTGCATCCTGATAGAAGGCCCAAACCTACATGTAACGACAACATATCTATACATTCTGAAAATGTCCTAAGGAGGTCTTTGCGTTGGGCAGAAAACCTTGAACGTGAATGACATGATTGATTCGAACAGTTGTTATGTTTTGGATATAGGCCTAGAGGAGAAGCTGGAACAATTGTTTTGTTTTGGATGTAGGCCTAGAGGAGAAGCTGGAACAATTGTTTTGTTTTGGATGTAGGGCTAGAGGAGAAGCTGGAACAATTCTTATGTTGTGGATGCAGGCCTAGAGGAGAAGCAGGAACAATTGTTATGTTTTCGATGCAGGCTTAGAGGAGAAGCAGGAACAATTGTTATGTTTTGGACGTAGAGGAGCCACAGGACACGTGATCATTTGCCAATTTGTCAGTATTTCATACGTTTCAACATGGCAGACACAACATGTAGATCAGACACCTATAAACCAACATCAGACTACTCATGAACTATCGTCTTGTGTGACCAGATATGGGATATTTTGATATTTCCTTCACGTTCCGATCGTTGATGACAGCCATTGTAATGTAGACTGTCGTCAATATATTCTCGCGGGAGTTCCTGCCACTTCTACTAATTAGCGAACCCACAACTGTTGATTTCCCCAGATGTTTATTCTTATGCGTATCGGCCCACGGGGGGGGGCATATCTGACATCGCATGGATGGAACTTATAAAGATGAGATGCAGACTACACAGATTCTTGACAATCGCAGATGGCCAGGCCCCACCCCCCAAAAAAACGCTGGACTTACATTGCGATGGAATTGACAACGCGAAAGAACGGCGATATTCATCTTGGGGGCAAGTTTTCGGTCGTACAAACATAAAATAGTCAGACAAGTCATCGAATATTTGGGAAGATATTCGATGTTCATGACCAACACCCTACTGCGCGACGACCAAAACATTATTGGTAGAAAGCTACCAATGAATTGAAAGTCTATCTCCACGTATCTCAACAGTTTGCTTTTATGAATAGCAAGTAGTGTGTTCGATGATTGGAAACCGTGGATAGACTGGTTGTAGCTCGGGACAATCATGGATAAGAGGTCCTGAGTCTTTTGTCTCATCTATCAAATGAGGCTGACAACCACCGGGTCGGACAAACTAATCCCGAGAATAAATCACGACGTTCTATGCTGGGCACGATTCCGACGGCGCGTTGTTGCTTCGCCAGGGACTAGGAGTGACAGAAGAAACCTACCAAACGGTTGCTCAGAGCGGGTTTTTGCATTTCATAAAACATTCAGCAGTTCAACTTCGCTGAAAAATCAGGTTAATGTTAATGCAGAGCACGCTTTCCTAGATTTTACTACAAAATGATGTACAGTGTATATTTACTGTGAATTACACGGCAAGAAGATGATTATGACCGTCAAAATATGATGGCACGACGTGACGTGATACGCGCAAAATGAGTAGTAAAAAGGATAGACACATCCAAAGCATCGAATTAAAGGAGCGCCCAGAATCGTAGGATTACAAGACCTTCTTCAATTCGATGCATATCTTTAACTTCGAGGACGTCCATTGTACGCATGCACACTCCAAATCGACGTAATCCATCACTTCCGTTCCGAAAATCCTGTTCCTTTTCACAACAACACTTTATGACGTCATCACCACAACATTGGTAAATTACCAACAGACGTTAGGATCCATGGTCACGTCACAAGATAGGAGCAGGCAGATAGTAAGGTACGGGGAGTGAGATGGGCTTGCGCGAGTAGAGGTGCCGTGGGCAAAATAGGTAGGCCTAATGTGTGTTGGGCCACGATTGTCTTAGCTGTTGCTCTACCGATTCCCATTAATCAAGGCTTTTAATTGGCTGCTGAAAATTCGTAAACCGTATTTTATTAAATCACGAACGACTAAATTAAAGTAGGTAATTTCTAAATTTAAAATTTTGTATGCAACACGAAGAAAACAATTGAGTGTATATCAAAGGCACCTCGGGTTCTCATGGAAACTGCATCGTGTCAGAATCAGCCTATGGGATACATCGATACATATTGACAGGGTTGTTGTTCTGTAAACAGGAACGTGATTGGCTGCTAGGACAGATGCAGTTTCCATTCGGCCCGTTGGCTAAAGAAATGGACGTGCATGTTATGACGAAACAACATTGGTGACAACCTACCAATAATTTTCACATCCGTTTTACTAAACCTAACATGCTTCATGCATTAGCCATGCCTAATTCAATGCTACTTTAGACATTGATAAATTCACTGTCTAATATTTCTAGTTTCTACATGACGTTGTATTTATTCAGCGATGTCTGGATACAATACGGCGTTATTAAGGAAGTTGTACGTCGGCTATAAATTGATATTCGGGCGAGGCAGGCAGATGTTGACATTGAGAAAATATCAATTAGATATTAATCAATTCGGCATTGATTATTGGACATTGAAAATATATCAAATGATAAATACGACCTTCGACAGCTGCGATAATGAATGGCGGGCGTAAGCAATAAAAGAAAATTGGCCGGTACAGGTTCATCAAATGTTGATTTGTTTTCTGTCAAAAGAATTCCCAAGGTCGAGAGCCAGCCGAGGCAAGGTCAAGTTGTTGGTGCAAGTTGAAATCGGCCGCATACAAGCGAACCGCCTGTCGACCAAACCCTAGCAATAGTTTGGACTGATAGCATGCTTGAGTATACTTGAATCAGTGGTATTCATCTTTCGCGTTCTTGTCCGATTGGACCTTTGCGATCATTTCGTCGATATTCATACATCCTAACACTGGTCTCAACCTCCCGTGACTGTTGTTTTGAGACGCTATAAACAGATCATCCCTACCCCAGCGCGAACCAAAAGTGGAACTCGACGACACGACTAATCATATGAAGGTGTGAGAATCACTATCAGACCCCGCGGCTGCAACAGCTCCCCGTTTCCCTGGGACCCTGTAGCCTCGCTATCCGATCTCTCCAGGAAAGCAACACAAATGCTATTACCGCAGCTAATGTTAGCGTTGCCTTGGCAACAAGAAAGCTAGATTTGTCTCTCTCTCTGCTATGATTAAGGCATCGTAAGAGGTCCAAGTAAATCTGAGTCGCGGTCTCCCTGAGGAAGGAGATGGCAAGAAGAGTTCAACATAATCTGTCAATAGTAGACAGAGGCTGATACTTGGCGTAATGAAAGGAGCACTAGCTTTGAGGAGCTGACCGTCGCCACATGAACGCGTCATTTCAACGGTTTGCCCATTCAACATACCATTAAAAAGGTGAAGGCAGTTTTAAGATCAGTTACGACAGCATTCCTTCAATTTACTGATATGCACACAACTGTAATACTGCATGCATCGAACACTCAAGGTTTATTCACCTCAATGCCAATTCATACTTCCTCACCGACTAGTTTGCGGAACGGAAGATGCTTTGTTTGAAACCAGCTAACAAAGCATTTTCCGTTCTACATTAATGCCGGCGGGGAAGTATGATTGGCCGAAAGCTCATTGTTCATCTACGTTGCCAGCTGACTTGGCCTTCTCATATCCTTTTCATCAGTTAATCGGATTAAGGCCCACCCCAGTTCATACTTCCGTGTCATGCAGTATGCAGAACGGAAAATGCTTTGTTTGGGACCAGCGTGGCGAGAAGCAACGACTGTGTACGGTCTACTTTTGTTGGTGTAACTTCGAAACCAACGCAGCTGCAACGCGGGGTAATGTGTGTATTGTTTACCTTAAGCCACATAGACAAGCGTTTCATTGCAAGAAATTTATTGCATTTATGCCTGACACTCGACAGACAGGCAACCCTATTACCCTGTAATTAATGTTCCAATTCATTATGCAGATATTACGGCTGGTGCATATGTATTTTGCTACGGCGATATCTCTCTCCCCACATTCAGTGTACTTGTAGTGAATCATGTGCGAAAAGAATATGAATAAAACATATTGAGACAACCCTCTTAAATTTCGCGGCACACAACATTGAAGTGTGACTAAACAAAATCAGAAGAGAATTCATTCCCGTAGTATTTTAAAAGGGACATTGTTTTCCTCAGGTTCCTTGCATAAAAGTTGCTTGGCGCTCCTATTCAACCATCTAATTTTAGTGACGAACCTGCGAGTGAATTGACTACCACACAAAACAACATTTAGTACGAAACTGCTCCATCAATACGTCAGTTACCAGTGAAAGCAAACATGTAGACGTTTTAGTGATATTTGCCTACTATGTGTTTAATTGTCCCCTGCAGGGATATTCAGATGAATAATGTGGTTGAAAATCATCAAATATTGTGGATGTTATAAACGAATCATTGCTTTCATGCTGCTTTGGGATTGCTTGCGTAGGCCACAGCGGACGACCAGTGCCATCGACAAGCTCGGCTTCACAGACAATTCTTTGTATCCGTGATCGCAAATAGAACCTAGACGATGAGTGTATGGAACGGTCTGGATTAAAACAGGATGAACCTCTCCCTAATCAAGGAAGTGAGAAGCATTCTAATTGGTCATTTCACAGGGACACCAACGCTGATTGGTTGCCGTGACTCGTGGCCAGGCGAATCGTTTAGTACACAATTCTGAGTTACAAAAGTATTATGGTTCATCATTACTTTCCAGATCTCATATTTACCATTCCATACACTCCTGATTTGACTACATTTAGTACTACATAGCGTACGATATTGTGGTTTGTGTATCGTTGGTTAATACTCTTGTATATGGAGCAGCTGTGGCGGGTGATAGCAGACACACAAACTCCGGTGGCTCACTATATCACATCCATACCTGACCAAAGTGTATCCACGATTTCTCTGCACTTGAAAGGCCCTAAAGAAAGAATTAACCAAAAAGTTGATTATGATACTGGTTAAGAATATTTCAATTTCTTATTTCATATTCTATTTCATATTCTTAGGTTAAGAATATGAAATAGAAATCGGGTTTCTAAGGTGAAAGACGTTGCTTCCTACCAGATTCGAACCCACGGACCCTCGCATGAGGCATCAATCGCCAGCACTAACCAGCACTATCATACTGGTTAGATGTCAGAATGAATGTTGAAACTTCAAAAGGTGTATGTGCATCTCTTCTCCATAAACAACAAAACATAGCCTGATTAACACTACAGCTGGCGTTCAACAATGATACTGTAAAATGACGTGGTCTCTTCCATTGGGTTTCAGTGGGCACAGAATCCGACCCGCGCAAAAAGTGATAATCCTAAACCCGGTCAGCCTCCTACGGGCGGTGATGTCAACAGCGACAGTCGTCCTAAAAGAGGGGATTGAGTAACTCGAGTCCATTATCGGAAAATAACTTGCGTGGGTTTAGAGGGGTAAGATATTTGCTCCGGATATTAGCCGAGCTAAGTAATGGGAAAACAATATGACTGTCTGTGTCAGATGGTTGTGTATATACGAGGCAGATCGCGGGCCGTAATGATACTCCGTAATGGTCCTGTTTTGCCTGTACCACCATCAAATGACAAGTATCATATAACAGCCGCTATCGGTTGTCGCACGTCCAGACGATTTATTTGGAGGCACAAACAGGCCAAGGCTGACGACTGGAGGTTTACGCCTTGTCGCCATTGTGTTGTGGTATCGATAGATCCCACCACTGGTATCGTCACATGTTGGGCTTTGATCGCACTGTTGTACCAACGATTATGTCTTGTCAGGAAGTGGACAAATGCACCAAAAGTAGTGAACAT
>NMRB01000815.1:76300-95648 GCA_002633025.1 Notospermus geniculatus | reverse complement strand
GTTTGACATTTGCCATTAGACAGACAGACGCGTTTTTGTGTGTAACCCCTTTGTCAAGTCGCAGCTTATTCTATCAGACAATAGTTGGGGAACACTTGCAGATGGGGAACATCGAAAAACATTACGCCGGAACAGAGTATATGTGGAAGGGTTGGGAAAACTCCTGTACTTTTGCCACAGGCAGTATATTAAGTGGTAACACAACAAAATGCAAATATAACAAAGATTATTTATGATAGTAGGGTAGGAAGGAAGTCAAGTTTCTTTTCATCATGATGGTGATAACTTCCGATCCGCTTCTTACTTAAAGTTACATAGAGCATTCTTTAGCCATTAAGCACAACTTGCCAGGTGTACGTCGTAAATGGAAAGAAGCACATGAACTTGTACAAAATGCTTTCGTGAGAATATCTTACCACTTGCTGTTGCTGAGTATCTTTGTGCTTAGTAAAAAAATCTTATTATACTCATACAGCTCACTATTAATATAACAGGGGAAGCCGATTGAAAAAAAAATTAAACGCTTGACATTTATATAATATCATTAAAAATAGCCAACCTACACTTTCTACTGCAAATCAGGAAGAAACATATGGTATTATGTTCTTTCTTCTTACGGTTAAAAGAGAGTGACCTTCTGACATTTCATATCATCTGTAGCTTTACAATGTACCGACCTTTCTCCTAATGGCTGTCCAAAGTGTAAAAGGAATTACTTCATTGTGTCATTGTGATACGTTGAATGGGATATACTGTGGTTTCCTTCTATTGGTTGCTAGATTTATACCTCGGCTACCACGGAGCAGTGGTCATAAATCGCCGTAAAACTGATAATCCACGAGAAGTAAAACCCGAATTGCGGCAGAAAAAATAAATTGCCGTCAACGTGGAATTGTGTTTTAAGGAAAGCTGCTATGAGGCTACCAAGTGTAGCCTTCCGCATGCAACTATAATTCATTTCATTGTCTTTTCATATAGACTCATGTGCCCCCATCGTTCATATTATGATAGTGGGCTTTGGCAGACACTTGACTATCTCTCGGGGAGGAGATGAACAGCACCTGGTAAAATCTTTGTACAGGTGTTATATCTACCAGTGTTCCTGTGGGTTAGTGTGTCCCCCTTGTTTGGGAAACGCTGGCAGATAGATCGACATGTTTCTCTCTGTTCCCCAGTATTGTCAAGTCGCTGCTTATTCCGTCAGACAATAGGAGGGGAACACTCGCAGATGGGGAATACTGGCAGATGTTACACCGTCTTCTAGCTGTTGCACACCAGAAGTTTTCATCTAGAACGCGTTGCTCTCGAGTGATGTCGGTCAAGCGACGACGTCAGGTACGGGTCCACTCTAACACGAATTTCAGAAACCTGTCATTTCTCAATGGAAAGAGGAGAATTGCATTTGTACATTTGGCAGCTATGCCGCAGCCATGGATACCGATCTCACAAGCTTGAGTAATGTTGGTGAAAATACTAATAAAATACGGTTCCTTTTTTCTCCGCGAGTCAGATTGATGATAAAGTGGTGTCACTTGAAAAATCACAAAACATAAACATGCCGTATATCAGATCTAGATTCGCTCGTATCTCCTCTCAGGCTGACAGCGCACACACACACGAAAATCACAGTGAGATCGTCTCCGCAAGAGATGTTGTAAGCCTACGTGCGCAACCTCACCTCACCTCTCCGAGTTTTTAGGTCCGCGTCGTGGCCGAGCCACGACTTGCACTCTCAAACATTGGCTGGTATTCATAAAATCTAGCAAATACTTTTTACGTCAAGTTTTTTGGTACATTTACATTGGACCGTGCTTTGCAAATCTTAGGTAACAGTATTTGCCAACTTTTATGAATACCAGCCAATGGGCCATATGAATAAAGACTAGTAAATGCCTTTACTTGAATTTTGCAATACAAATGCACTAGGCTACGGTATGCTGTACAAATCTGAAGGTAAAGCATTTGCTAGTCAGTCTTTATTCATATGACCCATTGAGTTCTAGACAGTGTACTTTGCCAACTTTAGGAACACATTTGATTGATCGAGATGATCTCATCGCTGAATGATCTCATGGACAAAAATATGTGTCTGTGTTGACTGATAACAACATACATGTAGTCGTCTAAAGCGCACAGAGTCCTCTTACTGCACCATGGAGACCACCCCGTTGCTCTTCTGGAAGACAACTAGAGCACTAACCAGCTTTGGAGGGGTATCCATGGTAACAATCACACGGCACTTTATATTAAATATTATGGACTGTTAGTTGCGACAGGTCTAATCATTTTACTCTCCGCGGATGAGCATTTTTGATTATATTTTGGTACTGGGTAATAACTAGCTCCACTTTGGGTCGAGAGGTTTGGCGATGCGACTGAAGTACGTCTTGATCTCCCGTTTATGTCATTGACAACGTTGTGTTCCTTCAAGAGCTGATTATGAAATCAACCCCCCCCCCCACACACACACACACGCATGCGCACAATCACAAACAGGTATCTTAGGTTGAACCGAATAGGGATTTCTTTTCGGTGTGCGGTGCGAAGTCGAAATGAGAATCTTCGCCTTAGTCCACGCAGTTTTCACACAATTCTGACACGCCTATAAGAATCTAATTTGTAACAAATGTCGCCTTGTATATGAAGCCATCCTCCCTTTCCCCCGGGGTCAAGGCAAACAGAAGCCGTCAATCTGACTCGATCGGAATCGACGTCTTTCCAATAGAGATGCAAATGAGACCAAGTGCACTGTGTACACATGTGTCGCCTGTTAACATCGCTGGCTACATCTCTGTCAATACGAAGGGAAATTGCCAATGGAACCCCACAACGCACGACCTCATAACAAATGGTCTATGCAAAGCAGAATCCGTATAAAAGATGAATAGCTATGAATATAAATAATATGCGTGTTTAGCCAGATTTTTTGTTCTCGTCTATTTCTTCAGCAGTGACTAAAGGGAAGTGAGTGCGGAAATAACAACATTTCATCGGCTAAGTAACACCAGCATTGGTAATGGGCGCAGTGTCACCAAGATGGAAATGCTTGAAAGGAACACACAGACTTTACACTTTCGTTCGAAATCAACGCGAGCATCCCAAGAAGTCTATTGTCAGCTTGTAAAGCCCAGGTCACACTGTGGCGATGTAGGCGGGCGAATCCCCGCGAACTAGAATGAAATGGTCCATGGACCATGTGCTCACCCCTTTGGACATAACAGTGTAATGACAGAGAGAGGTATGTACATGGTCCATGGACCATTTCATTCTAGTTCGCGGGGATTCGCCAAGTCGCCACAGTGTGACCTGGGGTTTATAAACCGACAGTGGTTGTGTATAGAAGCGAGCCATGCTCCTCCCATGAATTGCTTCCTCGCGCCGGTTGTCGTCAAGTGTGATCACTTGATGACACCTGGAGGGACTCCGGTCGTCGTCTTTGCTCCAACGCCGAATAAACAGGTACCAGTAGAAAATGTATGTGGCAACCTGTTGTATATTCTAGGACGATATACATTGTACCCACAAAATGTCCCCAAACCATCCCAGTAGACAAGGCGAAACAGCACCGGAAATGATGTTGAAGTTTAAACCAAACTTTGGCACTGTCGCACCACCCCTCGACTTAACCGGATCGTGGCTCCACAGATTCAAGGGAAAGCAAGCAAGGCTTGTCTGGTGACTCCTCTTGCAGAGAGTGAGAGACCATTCCCTGAAGAAGGCTTGGGAATACTTGCAATGCTTTCCGTTGGTACATGCTCTATTCGCCTTATCTCATTTCGCCTTTTCCCATTTCGCCTTCAAAAAGTGTACATTTCGCCTTTTCTCGATTCGCCTTCTCTCATTTCGCCTTCTCCTACTTCGCCTTATCTCATTTTGCCTTTGTCTCTATTTGCCTTTTTCTACCACGCCTTGTCCTGTTTTGCCTCTGTATCTTTTTGCCTTTTCTTAAGTGGCCTTATCTAGTTTTGCCTTTATCTTAATTTGCCTTTGTCTTTTTTCGCCTTGTCTTAGTCTGCCTTGTCTCAATTCGCATTTGTCGAAATTTGCCTTCTTCCTAATTCGCCTTCTCTCATCTTGCCTTTGTCTTTATTCGCCTTACTCTTATTTTGCCTTCTTCCTATTTCGCCTTGTTCCATCTTGCCTTAGTCTCATCTTACCTTTTCCTATTTTGCCTTTGTTTCATTTTACCTTTTCTTAAAAACTGCATTCCATGACCTTAAACTAATATTCTACACCCAAACATTTGTCAAAGAGTTATTCCGTGTGAGTTTTCAACAAACATTGATAATATGTATGATGAGAAGTAATGCAATATGTATTAGAGGGTAAAGTAGGATGTGGCAGGATGGGACGAAGGTGAATTGAGAAAAGGCCAGTAAAGACAAAGGCAGAATAAAACAAAGGCAAGATAAGCGAAGGCAAATTGAGAAAAGGCGAGATGGGAAATGGCAAAATGAGAAAAGGCAAATTGGGAAGAAGGTGAAATGGGACAAAGGCTAATCGAGAAAATGCGAAAAGAGAAAAGGCAAAATAATACAAAGGCAGAATAGAACGAAGGCGAAATATGAGAAGGCGATTTAGGATGAGGCGAGATGAGATAAAGGTGAATTGGGAGTAAGGCGGGTTAAGACAAAGGCAGAATAATACAAAGGCAAGTTAGGCGAAGGCAAATTGAGAAAAGGCGAGATATGGAATGGCAAAATGAGAAAAGGCAAAATGAGAGAAGGCGAATTGGGATAAGGCGAATAGAGCAGACACCCTTCCGTTGGCCAGTCTGATTGACCAGCTAATACAACGATTAGGGTGTTACCGTACAAACCTCGTGTACATACTAAACGAATTATCCCGCAGCCGGATATTACCGGTCGGCAAGACAATTCAGTGGGTGAGTTGTAAGCCGTCTGATATTTGCTCGAACATAATCGAGGGTTTATTGGAGATGTATTTCCATTCTCCTAACGATGAAAACCCACTTCAGAGTGTAAAGCAATGATATATTCCGCCTCTTCCTTAGTCACATAGTACGTGACTTAATTTTACAACGGTTGGACTGGTGTTGCGGGGCAGTGTGTTTTCATATTCATCCAGCTACATGGGTGTGATGATGAAATAAACGACTTTACCGCGGATGACCATTACGATGATTGCTGTGCATGTAACTACAACTCAGTTTTACTGCCGTATAAATCGTTTGGTTATTAATAATACGCAAAGGACTTGGCTATTTACTGCTGCCTCATCGACGCGCAAAAAAATAATATACACAATTTTCATCTAATGAGAATTGAGTCCCTACGGAGTAAGGAATATTCAATTGACGTACATTTACGTATCATGTACGGCACTGGCTGGAAGAAACTGCTTTAATTAATCAAGCTATGATCGATATAGTCTATCCTATGGGCTAGTATGGAATCAGATCTGGTTATCTGGCTGTGCTAATTCCTGTATGAATATCAGACAAGTCAGAAAAGCGTTGCGATTCTTCCATGTCCATCTCAGTTTACTTCGGAAGAGTCCTGATAGCCTATAGTGGTTATCACTTCCGCTTGAAGCGGCAGGTCCACGGTTCGAATTCAGCCTTGGCCATATGGGATTAATCATTTCTGTCTCTTTACGTCCGTCGCAAGGGACAGTAGCCCTGATGCCTTGTACCTTGTAACGTTGTAAGGGCCGAAGCAAGTAAAACATGTAAAAGACCCCATCCAAGTGAGAAATATGGAGTAGCTTGAGATGACCTCTTCCATAGCTGACAGGGCCAATAATGGTATGGCTCTCCTGTAGTGGGACTTACATCTACTCTCAAACGTACATGGGAGGTCTGCAACCGAGTTGCCCAAAGATAGCCAGCGAGGAAACTCGCACTATGGAGTGGCACTTCACCGTCTGAACATAGTGTCTGTGTCCATCAGTCACCTCGAATCGGCACAGAGCAGTCCAAACCTTGCCCCAACCGATGGTTCACCGACTCAGTAATGCAGATGAAGCCTGATCTCCCGTCCGCAGGAAGTGCCACGGCCATCTCACTGACAACATTACCATAATTGCTCGTCGGGCGAGCCATTTCGGCCGGGTTTAGTGAGTAACCCGTATAGATCACTTTCGTAAGATGTCATTAAGATGTAGCCACTCTGACGACAGGCTGACAGGACATAAGCACGTTATGAGTGACTTGTACATCAATTACTATATACACGAAGCTTGACAAATAGACGTGACGCGTTCGTTGGATGTTGAGGTATGAACGAATGCGATTACCTTCCAAGGAATGGAAGAGATTTTCGCAAAGCCCCTGGAACGCTAACACGGACGCCAATCCCATTGTTCGATGCCAAGAAGAGAGCACCGTACAGAAGGATAGACGGTCGCGTTGGAGGTTCGGGGAGCAGCACTTCTTGCCTCGAAGAATGTGCTTTGATTGGGGAAATACCGTATCCCAGCCCATGCTGACTCGATTGAGATAGCCCCGTGAGAGCTTCTTATTTGATGGTGGTTGGGTATTCTACATCAGATCCGACAGCTTCTGAATTCAATAAAGGTTCAACGTCCTGGAATGAAGTTTTATGAAAAAATAAATTGCAATTTTGGGCCGTAAATTTCAGCTAGTGCCATAAAACAAGTGACTGTTCACTCGTTCAAGCTGTCACCACATCAAATTTGTTCACATGTTGTCATTCAGTGGCATAATGATATATCAAATTTATGGTAACACAATCGAAAATGCGTGAATTATGACACAGATTTAATCAAAAATGTGCAAAGTTGCGTTACACTCATTGCTTCCAGAAAACTCATTAGATAATACACCAGATAATACAGTCATTGAACATCACATTGGTGTAGTTTTCGTAATAGTTCGACACTTTTTTGATAAAAATAAATGTTCTTTCTCGTTACAGGCTGTAATGGACTGATCCAAGCAAAACATTGTTAAAAATGTACGAGGAAGGTCATCTTTCGAATCATCGGGACTGGGAGTAAGTGCCGATGTTTTACACGGGCACACAAAAACAGGGGCCCGAGGAGGCCCCGTCCGGGGTCTCAACAGCAGCCAGGGTGGCCACTCTCCGAGACAAGTCCCTGGTGCGTACGGATAGCTCCACCGTAACAGGCGACGCCCCACCGCGAATAGGACTCAAAGAGATGTCGATGAAGAAACAAAAGCCAGAGGTGACGTCACCTCCAACTCAAGCAACTCAGGTTAACCCACTTCAGACCGCAGCTCCAACCACTACGACTTTACTGGGCAGCGTCAGTGATGCAACTCAACCGTTATCTGTCCCAGTACCTCGTCCGGTTTCCACGGCGCCCCCAATTGCTCCACCAGATCCTTTCACGATAATCAGGAGTAAAACGATGAATAAAAGAGTAACTATAAACGTTGGTGGGGTGAAACATGAGGTGTTATGGCGGACGTTGGACAGAATGCCGCATACTCGGCTGGGTAGACTCAAGGACTCGACAACACACGAGGCAATTATGGTTCTTTGTGATGACTACAGCTTGATCGAAAACGAATACTTCTTCGACAGGCATCCCAGGTCGTTTGCTTCCATTTTAAATTTCTACCGAACTGGGAAACTTCATTTAGTCGAAGAAATGTGCGTATTAAGTTTCAGCGAAGATTTGGAATACTGGGGTATTGACGAATTGTATTTGGAATCATGTTGCCAACATAAGTACCATCAGAAAAAGGAACACGTGTTTGAGGAGATCCGTAAAGAGGCTGAGAGTCTACGCCAGAGGGAGGGCGTGGAGAATTTCGGTGAAGGGCCTTGTTCTGGGATACGTAAGAAGGTGTGGGATTTGTTAGAGAAGCCGCAGACGTCGACTGGAGCCAGGGTAAGTAATCCACGACGTCCATACAACATAGCTTCCTAGACCACTTAGATACCGTACTCAACTTCATTTCTCTTTTACACCCTACCTTCCCATCACTACGATAGCCTCCCTTTTAAGCGACGTTTTCATAAAGTTCTATAGAAACCCCCAACCCTACAGGCATTTTATACAAATCTAAGTGTAATTTGGCTGTTATTTTCCACTTTCATAAAGACATTAAAAGAGAAATGTTTTAACTTTCTATTAGATTAGACCGTTCATTACATTTTTCTAACATTTTCTACAATATCACGACTAGTCTTAGAAACTGCAACTTTTCTTGGTAATGCATGTTATCGTCGACAACATTTGGTGTATGTTTGACATATGAAAGGAATGTCGAAGTTTTCTCTGGGCTTTTGTAATGTCCTGTCATCATTCGTTTAAAAATCAAACACTTTTTGTCATGACATAATATCAGTCGAGTATATCATATCGCAGCGCATGGTTGAGTTTAAAAGGCAATGGGTGTGGAATTCAGCGCACGGGTAACAGAGGTTAAAAGGCAATGGCTAGTGCTGGTGACCCAGTCGAAAAATGAGGCAAGGATATCTGTAGGCCTACTTTTCATTTATTAGTAAGAAGTGTAATATTGTCGAGTGAAAGGCGAGGCAGGATAAGAGGAGATGTTGGCGAAACGGATGAGTACATGTAGAAGGGAGTAAGAAATAAAAGTGGAAAATAAGTCGGACATTTTGGAATTTTGCACGAATTTTTCAATTTCGCAAATTGGGAGAAATTTTTTCCCATTTTGTGAACTTTTCTGAAAATGACATGACATTTTGTCTGATTTTTCGGGCGATATTTCTCAAAATGAGAAAAAAATTTCTCCCAATCTGAGAAATTGAAAAATTCGCGCAAAATTCCAAAATTTCTCACTTCTTATTTTCCACTTTTATTTCTTACTCCCTTGTATACTTTTTAGTACTGTTTTCTATTAATTTCACTTAAATAACTACACGTTATGGGAGCGTTTCAATCAGATTCACGAATCGAGAATTCGTTTCCAGTGCATACGTGGGTTGTATCACAATATTCAACATTACAACGTGACACACCCTAAAGAAGCATCTATCCCTTAATGACTACTAACGATTCTGACCTAGAATGATGTCCTTGAATGCAATCATTACACACGCAAGGACATCCATGAAGATAGTCATCACTATGTAACACGATGATGAATAAGCCGTACCCCGGGGCGTGTACGTATGCGGTATTCCTCAACTGCGGAGGCGTGCGGCTCTCGGCGAAACATCGACGATTGAGGTGTAGTATTCGGTGTTATTTCATGCAAATGAATATAGCTGGTTTCTGTTATGGTAATTACGGTGGTATGCTGTTTACCTCAGGGTGCTTCAGACAGTATTAGTGGTTACTGTCCAGTGTGAAGGCGATTTTCGCCTATACCTGCTGAGTGAACACAGAAAGAATCCAGCATGAACTCTCTAAACTGCAAGCTGCCTACTAGGTATGCATATTGCATCAGCGGTCCCACGAAACCACTGGCTACAGTGGGGAAAAAGAGACACTACGTGAGGGTTGCAGTGGTCTAGCTTCTCTCGGATTACCAGGGTGTTTCCGACACAGCGAACTGGCTAAGGGGATCGTTCTAAACTGCTGAGGACGAAAAGATCTGTAGGCGAAACGTATAAAAATGACCGGAAAAGCCCTTTCCCAAATTCGCTGACATTGCTGACAGGCCTACCTTTTATTTACATCACTGAGACAACGTATCCTACGTACCTCTCTGTGTAAGACTATACATACATGACAAACTATTGAATAGAAGAAGTCACTGTCATATGTAGTCAACTGATCTATTACCAATGGAAAAGGTCACTGGGCCCAGGTGGATCACGTTATCATGTTCATTGGGAAAGATTTGCAAATGGTAATGCTATTTATGATTCATATCATTGGATATTGGAACGAATTCTCCCCGAGTGCAACCGTCTCCTTGTCGAGTATTTTCTTGTTTGTGAACATGTTGACCTTTCGCCACATCCTTAGGGTTCACGGCGCCCGTATAAGGTAGGCGGATTTCGGGGGCATTGGCGATAACTGATACTGCAAGCTGAAATGAAAAACGCTATTTGCATTAGCCGCGCTTACGTAATTGTGATGGGATATGGGAACTCCCAGTACAGTCAGAGGGCGTCGAACGGCCATTAAATCCGCTAATCATTATTTACCGAGATGGCAATTTCATGATTAAATGGCTGCATTGAACATAACAGTGAAACGTCCGAGTTATTCTGCTTGTTCATAGCTTCTCCGCAGATAAAGCAGTGGAATGATTTATTTAAACAATACCGTCTGGGTCTCTGTTAGATGATGACATGTTGATTGCAGATAAAACGTGATATCGCAAGCTGTCACAATTGAGTAGCCTGATGTGCATGTATATCGCATTTTCATGTGGCATTTCCTATTCATTAAATAGACATATAAAGCGGTCTACCCTGACCAGCCACGAGTTGTTTTGGTCAGACACGGACAGGGGTTCAGTCTCTTATTGTTTCAATATAAAGTGGACGGATAAGTTAGCTTGAAATTGACATTAGAAACAAATGCACTCCTTAAAATGATGGGGAGTAGCAAAATCTCACGTTTTGCTCCAATAGAAAGTTGTTCAGCTTCCTCAAATTTCGGTGCAAAAAGTCTTCATGAACTTATTGACATCAGAACCAAATACTCTTTTAAAGCAATTGGCACAGCCACATTCTCATGCACATCTCAAGTATGGCAATATTACATGTAAGTGCAAAATAGCACTCAGAAAGCCATACCTGTCATAGCCTTAACGTCTTGACAACAAATACCTGACGTGGCGCTGGGCTTATTGGCAAATTCTCCACCGACTTCAGATAAACCAACTCTAAACTGCCACTTAAGCCTTGCTCAGCGTTGCATTTGATTGATAGGCCAGGAAAAGATACAGAATCGCGGTTAATTAGTGTCTTAATTGCCAACTATCCGCGAGGGTTCTTGAACGTTCTCAAGAATGGCAATTGCCTAGCTCATTTGATCAAGCAATCCCGTATTTAATACGCGTGATAACGCCTGGGATTGGAAAAGACATGCGGGTGCAATGTCGAGGAACCTGAACGAACTCTCTGATGGAATCAACTGGTACGGAGTCAAGATTCGCTTCCAGAACGAAAACGACTTCGTATCGGTGTCATTCACAGGAAAGTCCTTTGAGAAACTTGACTACTTCCCTGGTTTTTGGGGTCATCGAGATTTCTTCTCAACTTCTGATGACGTAGTCCGGTGCAAGAGCGGTGCATTTCTTTTCATTTTGGCTACAAATCGTAGTCTTTCTAATGTTCACTACTTTTGGTGCATTTGTCCACTTCCTGACAAGACATAATCGTTGGTACAACAGTGCGATCAAAGCCCAACATGTGAAGATACCAGTGGTGGGATCTATCGATACCACAACACAATGGCGACAAGGCGTAGACGTCCAGTCGTCAGCCTTGGCCTGTTTGTGCCTCCAAATAAATCGTCTGGACGTGCGACAACCGATAGCGGCTGTTATATGATACATGTCATTTGATGGTGGTACAGGCAAAATAGGACCATTACGGAGTATCATTACGGCCCGCGATCTGCCTCGTATATACACAACCATCTGACACAGACAGTCATATTGTTTTCCAATTACTTAGCTCGGCTAATATCCGGAGCAAATATCTTACCCCTCTAAACCCACGCAAGTTATTTTCCGATAATGGACTCGAGTTACTCAATCCCCTCTTTTAGGACGACTGTCGCTGTTGACATCACCGCCCGTAGGAGGCTGACCGGGTTTAGGATTATCACTTTTTGCGCGGGTCGGATTCTGTGCCCACTGAAACCCAATGGAAGAGACCACGTCATTTTACAGTATCTTTGTTGAACGCCAGCTGTAGTGTTAATCAGGCTATGTTTTGTTGTTTATGGAGAAGAGATGCACATACACATTCTGAAGTTTCAACATTCATTGTGACATCTAACCAGTATCATAATCAACTTTTTGGTTAATTCTTTCTTTAGGGCCTTTCAAGTGCAGAGAAATCGTGGATACACTTTGGCCAGGTATGGATGTGATATAGTGAGCCACCGGAGTTTGTGTCTGCTATCACCCGCCACAGCCTGCTCCATACAAGAGTATTAACCAACGATACACAAACCACAATATCGTACGCTGTAGTACTAAATGTAGTCAAATCAGGAGTGTATGGAATGGTAAATATGAGATCTGGAAAGTAATGATGAACCACAATACTTTTGTAACTCAGAACTGTGTACTAAACGATTCGCCTGGCCACGAGTCACGGGAGCCAATCAGCGTTGGTGTCCCTGTGAAATGACCAATCAGAATGCTTCTCACTTCCTTGATTAGGGAGAGGTTCATCCTGTTTTAATCCGGACCGTTCCATACACTCATCGTCTAGGTTCCATTTGCGATCACGGATACAAAGAATTGTTCATAAACCGAGCTTGTTGATGGTCGTCCGCTGTGGCCGACACAAGCAATCCCAAAGCAGCATGAAAGCAATGATTCGTTTATAACATCCACAATATTTGATGATTTTCAACCACATTATTTATCTGAATATCCCTGCAGGGGACAATTAAACACATAGTAGGCAAATATCACTAAAACGTCTACATGTTTGCTTTCACTGGTAACTAACGTATTGATGGAGCAGTTTCGTACTAAATGTTGTTTTGTGTGGTAGTCAATTCACTCGCAGTTTCGTCACTAAAATTAGATGGTTGAATAGGAGCGCCAAGCAACTTTTATGCAAGGAA
Source organism: Notospermus geniculatus (assembly GCA_002633025.1). NCBI lineage: Eukaryota > Metazoa > Nemertea > Pilidiophora > Heteronemertea > Lineidae > Notospermus > Notospermus geniculatus. Next base: position 82,961 of record NMRB01000815.1, on the reverse strand, counting down.
CCTGACGAAAACAATGTCCCTTTTAAAATGCTACGGGATTGAATTCTCTTCTGATTTTGTTTAGTCACACTTCAATGTTGTGTGCCGCCAAATTTAAGAGGGTTGTCTCAATATGTTTTATTCATATTCTTTTCGCACATGATTGACTACAAGTACACTGAATGTGGGGAGAGAGAGATCGCTGCAGCAAAATACATACATGTATGCACCAGCCGTAATATCTGCATAATGAATTGGAACATTAATTACAGGGTAATAGGGTTGCCTGTCTGTCGAGTGTCAGGCATAAATGCAATAAATTTCTTGCAATGAAACGCTTGTCTATGTGGCTTAAGGTAAACAATGCACACATTACCCTGCGTTGCAGCTGCATTGGTTTCGAAGTTACACCAACAAACGTAGACCGTACACGGTCAAATGCGGTTGCTTCTCGCCACGCTGGTCCCAAACAAAGCATTTTCCGTTCTGCATACTGCATGACACGGAAGTATGAACTGGGGTTGGCGTTAATCCGATTAACTGATGAAAAGGATATGAGCAAGGCCAAGTCAGCTGGCAACGTAGATGAACAATGAGCTTTCGGCCAATCATACTTCCCCGCCGGCATTAATGCAGAACGGAAAATGCTTTGTTATTCATCGCCTCGCTGGTTTTAAACAAAGCATTTTCCGTTCCTCAAACTAGTCGGCGAGGAAGTATGAATTGACTTTGAGGTGAATAAACCTTGAGTGTTCGATGCATGCTGTAACAGTTGTGTGCATATCAGTAAATTGAAAGAACTATGCTGTCGTAACTGATCTTAAAACTGCCTTCACCTTGTCAATGGGCAAACCGTTGAAATGACGCGTTCATGTGGCGACGGTCAGCTCCTCAAAGCTAGTGCTCCTTTCATTCCAAGTATCAGCCTCTGTCTACTATTGACAGATCATGTTGAACTCTTCTTGCCATCTCCTTCCTCAGGGAGACCGCGACTCAGATTTACGTGGACCTCTTACGATGCCTTAATCATAGCAGAGAGAGAGACAAATCTAGCTTTCTTGTTGCCAAGGCAACGCTAACATTAGCTGCGGTAATAGCATTTGTGTTGCTTTCCTGGAGAGATCGGATAGCGAGGCTACAGGGTCCCAGGGAAACGGGGAGCTGTTGCAGCCTCGGGCTCTGATAGTGATTCTCACACCTTCATATGATTAGTCGTGTCGTCGAGTTCCACTTTTGGTTCGCGGTGGGGATGGGGATGATCTGTTTATCACGTCTCAAAACAACCATCACGGGAGGCTGAGACCAGTGTTAGGATGTATGAATATCGACGAAATGAACGCAAAGGTCCAATCGGACAAGAATGCAAGATGAACACCACTGATTCAAGTATACTCAAGCATGCTATCAGTCCAAACTATTGCTAGGGTTTGGTCGACAGGCGGTTCGCTTGTATGCGGCCGATTTCAACTTGCACCAACAACTTGACCTTGCCTCGGCTGGCTATCGACATTGGGAATTCTTTTGACAGAAAACAAATCAACATTTGATGAACCTGTACCGGCCAATTTTCCTTTATTGCTTACGCCCGCCATTCATTATCGCAGCTGTCGAAGGTCGTATTTATCATTTGATATATTTTCAATGTCCAATAATCAATGCCGAATTGATTAATATCTAATTGATTCTTTCTCAATGTCAACATCTGCCTGCCTCGCCCGAATATCAATTTATAGCCGACGTACAACTTCCTTAATAACGCCGTATTGTATCCAGACATCGCTGAATAAATACAACGTCATGTAGAAACTAGAAATATTAGACAGTGAATTTATCAATGTCTAAAGTAGCATTGAATTAGGCATGGCTAATGCATGAAGCATGTTAGGTTTAGTAAAACGGATGTGAAAATTATTGGTAGGTTGTCACCAATGTTGTTTCGTCATAACATGCACGTCCATTTCTTTTGCCAACGGGCCGAATGGAAACTGCATCTGTCCCAGCAGCCAATCACGTTCCTGTTTACAGAACAACAACCCTGTCAATATGTATCGATGTATCCCATAGGCTGCTTCTGACACGATGCAGTTTCCATGAGAACCCGAGGTGCCTTTGATATACACTCAATTGTTTTCTTCGTGTTGCATACAAAATTTTAAATTTAGAATTTACCTACTTTAATTTAGTCGTTCGTGATTTAATAAAATACGTTTTACGAATTTTCAGCAGCCAATTAAAAGCCTTGATTAATGGGAATCGGTAGAGCAACAGCTAAGACAATCGTGGCCCAACACACATTAGGCCTACCCATTTTGCCCACGGCACCTCTACTCGCGCTAGCCCATCTCACTCCCCGTACCTTACTATCTGCCTGCTCCTATCTTGTCACGTGACCATGGATCCTAACGTCTGTTGGTAATTTACCAATGTTGTGGTGATGACGTCATAAAGTGTTGTTGTGAAAAGGAACAGGATTTTCGGAACGGAAGTGATGGATTACGTCGATTTGGAGTGTGCATGCGTACAATAGACGTCCTCGGAGTTAAAGATATGCATTGAATTGAAGAAGGCCTTGTAATCCTACGATTCCGGGCGCTCCTTTAATTCGATGCTTTGGATGTGTCTATCCTTTTTACTACTCATTTTGCGCGTATCACGTCACATCGTGCCATCATATCTTGACGGTCATAATCATCTTCTTGCCGTGTAATTCACAGTAAATATACACTGTACATCTTTTTGTAGTAAAATATAGGAAAGTGTGCTCTGCATTAACATTAACCTGATTTTTGTCAGCGAAGTTGAACTGCTGAATGTTTTATGAAATGCAAAAACCCGCTCTGAGCAAGAGACCCGTTCGGTAGGTCTCTGCTGTCACTCCTAGTCCCTGGCGAAACAACAACGCGCCGTCGGAATCGTGCCCAGCATAGAACGTCGTGATTTATTCTCGGGATTAGTTTGTCCGACCCGGTGGTTGTCAGCCTCATTTGATAGATGAGACAAAAGACTCAGGACCTCTTATCCATGATTGTCCCGAGCTACAACCAGTCTATTCACGGTTTCCAATCATCGAACACACTACTTGCTATTCATAAAAGCAAACTGTTGAGATACGTGGAGATAAGACTTTCAATTCATTGGTAGCTTTCTACCAATAATGTTTTGGTCGTCGCGCAGTAGGGTGTTGGTCATGAACATCGAATATCTTCCCAAATATTCGATGACTTGTCGGACTATTTTATGTTTGTACGACCGAAAACTTGTCCCCAAGATGAATATCGCCGTTCTTTCGCGTTGGCAATTCCATCGCAATGTAATTAAGTCCAGCGTTTTTTGGGGAGTGGGGCCTGGCCATCTGCGATTGTCAAGAATCTGTGTAGTCTGCATCTCATCTTTATAAGTTCCATCCATGCGATATCAGATATGCNACGCATAAGAATAAACATCTGGGGAAATCAACAGTTGTGGGTTCGCTAATTAGTAGAAGTGGCAGGAACTCCCACGAGAATATATTGACGACAGTCTACATTACAATGGCTGTCATCAACGATCGGAACGTGAAGGAAATATCAAAATATCCCATATCTGGTCGCACAAGATGCGATAGTTCACGAGTAGCCTGATGTTGGTTTATAGGTGTCTGATCTACATGTTGTGTCTGCCATGTTGAACGTATGAAATACTGACAAATCGGCAAATGATCACGTGTCCTGCGGCTCCTCTACATCCAAAACATAACAAATGTTCCTGCTTCTCCTCTAAGCCTGCATCGAAAACATAATAATGCTTCTCCTCTAGGCCTGCATCCACAACATAACAATATATTGTTCCAGCTTCTTCTCTAGGCCTACATCCAAAACAAAACAATTGTTCCAGCTTCTCCTCTAGGCCTATATCCAAAACATAACGACTGTTCGAATCAATCGTGTCATTCACGTTCAATGCTTTCTGCCCAACGCAAAGACCTCCTTAGGACATTTTCAGAATGTAGAGATATTTTGTCGTTAGGTTGGGCCTTCTATTAGGATGCAAGGTTTCTCAAAAACAGCTGAAAACTGATGATATCCCGAAATATTCAGTAGTGCTATCAAACTCACATCGACATCTTGAATAAATTCGTGACCTAGTGTTTGAATTTGTCCGTCAAAACTAAAGTCTAGCTGCTGTTAAACTAAGAATGTTTTCATTCAGCCTGTCAAGCATGACAAGAGGTAGGTTGCAAATGTCAGCAAGGTGATTATCGGAGCCACGGAGGGAGACGAGGCTTTTTCTCTCGTTGGCATTTATTAAGTTACGTTTGCCACATCTAAAGTTTCTTATTTCAAAACTTGTAACGTGATTCCGAGCTACTGCAGGATGCGTGTGCTTAGATGACTACCTCTTCTTAAAATAAACTGCAGGTGAGTTTTAATTTACCAATACATCGTCATGATATAAAGGAAAAGATCTAGTTTCACGTAGGCCTGATAAGCACAGTCATATCCCTAGCCTATAGTAGCTATACCTGCCTCAGCTGACGGGTTTGGGGGATGTTTAAAGAGGAAGAAACGACACAAATGGTACAACAGGATGGGGAGCCACGGTGGTGTGATGTTTCAGCCGTCAGAGGCTCAGGGGTTCGAATCCCATTGGGCGTGGGACTTTGGGCAAGTCTCTTTGCCTCACTGGCCTCTCTCCACCAAGGTGTATTTCACCGGTCGGAAATGCTTGATTGAGCTGAATGAGCATCTCGTCCGAGTTCTACTGAAAGGTTTCAGGAAGATGGGGTTAAAGTGTAAAGTCGGATGATAACATCTACTGTTGTTGATATCAGACTATTATATACTTTAAACGTTTAAATTTTAAACAGCACATAAGTTGACGACGGTACATTATATGACCTTCTAGGCATCACACCACAATTTGCAAAGCATGACGAGTACAAGGCAAAATAACTGCCGGTCTAATTAAAATTTCAGTCAATAACTGCCCTCCCATATGAAAGTTTTAATTATGTATATTGAAAATGCAGCCATAGTATCGATCATCGGAGCCCTACACAAAAAAAGTAAACGAACAAATTAGGGTTGTGGCCAGACGCAATAAAACTTTATTGAATAGAATTTGAACGAATATAAGTCATCGGTAATTCTTCTCAAATCAATCAGTTCTTGATAGGCCTAAAGCGAGATTTGTGTATCACATCCGCAATGTTATTTATGGTGGTATATTTTTTCAATATTTCCATTACGCCAGTTTATTCATGGTAGTAAGAATAATGGCCCCAAGCAGATGCAGACAGACTCGAGTATGTAATACATTAAGTAATAGATTAAATGTGATTTATTGGCGGACAGGTAATACTTAATGATCCATTGGTTTTTCGAAATACAATGTATTCATTGTCTGTTGTGTCATTTGAAAAAAGTAGTGCTGAACTAAACCATTAGGTATTATTACATCCATCAGAAATAAGTGAAATGCTTTGTTTTGTATCAAAACCGTGGTTTGTATTGTTTCATAACTGACTGAAGACAAAATCGCTTGGTTTAGGCAAATCTTGAAACCCTCAGCCCTGCACGTACCCATTCTAAAGCAGTGCACACCTGCGTGTCTGCTGTAGTGTAGCCCAGCGCTGCACAATCGTTGGTTCCTTCGAAGGCCGATTCTCCATGTCTTCATTTGTAGAGTAGTATCCATGGTTACAGACACAAGCTAAGGCATAAGGTTTATGAAGGACATGTTGGACTGCAACCATATAAAGGCAAGCTGAATGCTGGTTATGAAAGCAATACGACTTTCCGTTTTTGGAGAAGTGAAATACCGCAAAAGGCAGAGGGGTAATATGAACCGCAGTCTCTTCTTTATACGTGGCCTACATGTATTTGAATTTGTGAAAGCCCTGGCATTGCAGTATAGATATTGCAACTTGGGACGTCTTGATCTTATCGGAGATTGCAAGCTGACGTCAACAATTCGCCTCTTGGTGGTTTCTGTTGGACTACGCTCCGACATGCTCCGACTAGGCTAACGATACAAACGACTGCCCACGACTCAGCTACCCACAGTTCTCGGATGGCCGAGTTGCCCACAGAGACCAACTTGTGGAAGAAAGCACTGAGTGCATGGCGGTCTTTTAAGCATGACGAAGAACGTACGATGGCCTTGCAGTCGACGAGTCTTCAAGTAGGTCCTTCGAACCAGTTCTGATTCTCTAGGAAGTATCAGGTTCGGCACAGAGACAGACACGGCAACTCGAAATGACAACCGCAATCGATCGTCATTCAAAGATCGACCCCGCAGTAACGGAGCACCGATTAATCGTTCGGCGACCACTTCTAAACCGAATCAGCCCTCATTTCTGTCTCCACTGCTGTATCAGATAACAACCAGCTTGGTATTTTGGTGCCAACAAGTTTGGTTAAGTATCACCGACAACTACACTGAAGATACTCCAACTAGAAATTGGCAAGCGCCGCCGCCAAGGATCATTTCTTCAAAATTCAGCAGGGTCTACGATGTCAATATCATGAGCGATAGGTTTTCGAAGAGTCGCCATCACTTTCTGTGTTAGTCGGTGTCGGTATCTCTAATCTCTGCCATCGAAAGCGATCAAAGTGGATCAGGCTGTCAGTCACAGCACTTTCGAATGAATGTCCCACAAATTGAAAAGAAGCCTAGGCTTACGTTTATGTCATTCTTGACA
>NMRB01000815.1:56621-72616 GCA_002633025.1 Notospermus geniculatus | reverse complement strand
ACAATATGGCAGTCACGTCACTAATAGTCCATGAGCCAGACCCTGGATTTTAGAGTTTGACTACCAAAAAGGTGACCAGATCCAACATTGATTTTTGCTTAGGCAGGTACCTGAAGGGTCCAAAAAATTATGATGGACTTTTCGGAAGTGTAGCTTGGTACCTGCATGGCGGCCATCTTGAAAAATGGCCACCGTTTTCGGGCTAAGATATGATGATTCATAATAATGACCATGGAGCACTACCAATACAAGCCACAGACATGGGGTTTGGATTATTGTGTTCGCTATGAAATTACGCATCTTCTCATATATAAATTATGTACCTTAATTACTAACGTATGTTCTAAATTGTAAAATATTGTGAAAAAATGCTTAATTTTTAGGTTTTTTAACACATTTTTCAATTACCATTCTCTATCCACACATCTTATGGTCAAATATCCACCTAGGTCATCTAGATGCATCCAATCCATATGCAACAACGAATGTCGGCTAATCGTTTGAACCTAATGTGCAAGTGACAGGAAGGCGAACTGCTAAGGCCTGCGTTCAACAACATAATTATGCGCAAATGTCCATGCTAACGGTCGACTTGGCACAAACTCCCCTGCAAAGATATTTCGTCCAGGCCGAGTCGGAATCGATTCCAATGACCTCTGAGATATGAAAAATATGTTTATACATCGGCAACTACATCTGTGTATGTTTCCCTGGCCAGCACAACATAGAATGGAAACAACTACCTCTCTGGAGAGCCGTTCCCCTCGCCCACACGGACCGATATGCTGATGTTCTATTTGTTATTGCGAGCACGAAACCTCAACGATGTAAAATGCCAGCCGCAATGGGCTAAGTAGCTCTCGTTGTTATTAATACATGCCTCGTAATCAAGCAATATAGATGCCATATATTCCGCTAATGATGACCATTTTGGTACGAAAAGGCAGAAAAAAGCATAGACCTAGATGTACTAATGGTAGATACGGTAGAAAGGCGGATATTCAGCGTAACTGTGCAACTACGTTCATATTGAGCGCGTCTTTCAAACAGCCTCCTAGTTCTGTTTAGGTGTGGCGTCAATGGGGTGCAACTCATGTAACCCCAAAGTGCATCTTTTCAAAGATTTGGCCGAAATTTGATGCATACTGCGTCACTGAGTCACAATTTGACTCTAACTGATTTCAATGTTTTAAGTAGGAATTAAATCCTTAAGATGGATGCCCCACAGTACCACTACTTGTGGTTTAAAGGGTTTTTACACGGTCTAGGCTTAAAGGAGTGTGCCAGGAGGGTTGGCTGGGGTTAGGGTTAGGATTAGATCAGCCCTCGATGTTCTATTTGTTATTGCGAGCACGAAACCTCAACGATGTAAAATGCCAGCCGCAATGGGCTAAGTAGCTCTCGTTGTTATTAATACATGCCTTGTAATCAAGCAATATAGATGCCATATATTCCGCTAATGATGACCATTTTGGTACGAAAAGGCAGAAAAAAGCATAGACCTAGATGTACTAATGGTAGATACGGTAGAAAGGCGGATATTCAGCGTAACTGTGCAACTACGTTCATGAGCGCGTCTTTCAAACAACCTCCTAGTTCTGTTTAGGTGTGGCATCAATGGGGTGCAACTCATGTAACCCCAAAGTGCATCTTTTCAAAGATTTGGCCGAAATTTGATGCATGCGTCACTGAGTCACAATTTGACTCTAACTGATTTCAATGTTTTCAGTAGGAAATCCTTAAGATGGATGCCCCACAGTACCACTACGTGTGGTTTAAAGGGTTTTTACACGGTCTAGGCTTAAAGGAGTGTGCCAGGAGGGTTGGCTGGGGTTAGGGTTAGGATTAGATCAGCCCTCGAATGGTTATGGTCGGGGTCAGCCATAGGCGGTACTGTAGGGGATCCAATTTAAGATCTCCTCTTTCAGTTTAAATACATGTACGACGCATTCACAATCGCCCTGAACACAAGTTACGAATTATGCAGCAGAACACCGTGCTTTTCTATCGTCTTTGACATTCCTATCAACGGGTCCCAGGCCGAGTCTAATATCTGTCCACACCAAATACACATCATTCGATGTTATTTACATTGAAATCGAATTTTGCTCCAGCCCTTCAGTTCCAATTAGGGTTGTACATGATGCCGAATTGATTTCACATCCATGGGTGTGCGCGATAACAAAGCCACTAAGACGGCTTCTATTGAATCTTCCCTTCTCATCTTCTCTTATTCTCGTTCAGCCGTAGATTCAAGCAAATTACATTTACTTGATATGACAGTCGCATTGGAGCGGTGAGGTCCCAGGCCACGATTCAATCACCCTCAAAGGCTCCACGGCAGGGAGATATGGGCCGTGCGTACGATGGTGAATTACTTATGAGAATATATCTCCCTTCGTTTCGCGCGGCATCAGCTTAAAAATTCGCGATGTAGATGTACACTTTGGTCTAATACTATTTCAATCATTCCTTAGAGAGACGTCTTGACATGGTCTGAATTGGTAATGTTGCCTTCGAACCAGATGCTCTTGCAAGGCCATGTAGAATTAGCGGAATCAGCAGATCTGGCGGATTTAGCGGATTCTGTATAAAATTGAATAAAAATCAATGATGGAAACTAATTAAGTAATATAATTTTTCATGTGTCCCATATTTTATAAAGGAACACGAAAATACCTTTTACAGTCGGTAATCCAAAGAGGGCAACAAAAATGGTCTGCAGGAATAGTTCGGCCAGTTGCCGTTCGCGACGCTGTTGCGGCTTTTCCTTTATAACCTAGTGCAGCATAGAACACTTGAAAATTATATTACTAATTAATTTCCATTTTTATTATCAAATTTTGTTCAATTTTATACAGATTCCGCTAAATCCGTCAGATCTGCTGATTCTGCTAATTCTACATGGCCCTGTTGCAAATACATGTACTAGTACCAACGTAGGCGAGTTTACCATCATATAAGAATAATGAAAAAAAAGCCTTCCACTCGTTGGAAACACGAAAGCAACGGACCTCAATAAAGTGATACACAGTTCGTCAATATGGATTATGTGTTCGGCTTCATATGCAAGATGAATGAGTCAACTCCCTATGGTCCCTTTAGCCCCTTGATCATTGATGGAAATTTATTCACACAAGGACAGAGAATTCATCATGAACGAGACCAGTGTGACAAAACAGGGGCATGCATTACGCTGTTCCCTCCTCGACTACTGACATGGCCTGAGCGATTTGGGTAGTTGGGAAGGAGTAGCGATTTGTTCGGGAAAAATGACTTGTGGCTTCTCGCCGCTTTCCAACTCCGCTGCAGCAGTTTCACCGGTGTTTTCGGTGACGCTGTGGTTTTCACATGTGAGGGTTTGGAGGGTCCTTCGATGGTTTAGGAAAAATTCTTGTTAATTATCCCAATGCCTAGTGTGAAAATCGCACCGCTTACACAGCAACCGCGGCGGGAAACGCTGTCGTGGACGCGGGGTATGGCCTTGTGGCATACTCCGTGAGGTACAAATCAGTCCCTCGGGACCCGTGGTTCTTGTACATGAGTCTTCTTATCTATCAAGACGAGACAATCACATCCCCTGACAATTTCCTCTAAACGACCTACCCTCGGGTAACGGGCATCGCTAGGCTTCCTCAAACAAGATTTATCTAGCGTAAAATGATTATCGCGGGACGTGTAAACCCGGCTAATGGCACGCAAACCCCATTAACCCACCGGCATTTAGATGACCTAAGTGGACACTGCAATAAACCTCTGAAATGTCGTTTCGTTCTATAAATAATTTACCGCAAACACCATGGTAATATGTAATCAACTCATTATTCAATTAGGGCTGGGGGCTCTGCCAAGAGTCGTCCAGATACGATTGTCAGGTCGGACTTTCGCCGACACATATCACATTTCTGCGAATTACTGCCGAGCTCGTCAACGACTTTTGACAAGATTCAAGGGGTTTGCGATTATTTAGGTCTTGCCGTTGTCGGCCCATCTATCAAGGGAGACATCGGTCAAACCAGAGATAACGGAGACGTTGTAAGTCTATAGATGAAATTCACTAGCAGCCATCTTACCAAAATTAGACCATCACCATGGGCATTTCCTCCAGAGTGATAGCTGATTGGTTCTTCCAACCAGTGGGGAAATCCCCATGACGATGACCTAGTTTTGACAAGATGGCTGCTTGCGAAACTCACCTGTATGTGCGAATTAATGAAAATCGCACGAAACATCAATTGAAAAACCGTCGGCAAAAGATGCGCATGCAGTCCAGGTATCATGGCACGGTGTGATGTGAATTTATTTTGTATTTTTTTGTGGTGTCTTACTCCGCTATCGGTGGTGGTGGTGGTCTCTCCCATTGTCTCTTCCACCTAATTTTTTGCATTTTTTTCAACATTCGGTTGTCGTTTTTGCAGATCGTGGCTGTGGTATCAATACTCTTCATCATACTCTCGACGATTGCTCTGACTCTAAACACAATTGACGATATACAGGATAAAGATGAAAAGGGTAACCCAACAGACAACCATAAACTAGTCATAGTAGAAGCCGTGTGCATAGGCTGGTTCACTTTGGAATATCTTCTCCGATTATGGGCCTCCCCGAACAAATGGAAATTCTTCAAAGGACCTCTAAATGTTATAGATCTGTTGGCCATTCTTCCTTATTTTATTTCTCTCGGCTTGCAAGAGTCAAATAAAAGCACTGAACAATTTCACAACGTACGAAGGGTAGTGCAAATCTTTCGAATTATGCGGATATTGAGGATTCTGAAATTGGCAAGACATTCGACTGGCTTGCAATCGTTAGGATATACATTACAGAGGAGTTACAAGGAACTCGGCCTTCTAATGATGTTTTTAGCTATCGGGATATTAATGTTCTCAAGTTTGGCGTATTTTGCTGAGAAAGAGGCCAACAAGGCGAAGTATCGGAGTATCCCTGAGACGTTCTGGTGGGCTGCAATTACAATGACTACAGTCGGGTATGGTGACGTGTATCCAGTTACAACTTTGGGGAAGATTGTAGGTAGTGTGTGTTGTATATGCGGTGTTTTAGTTATTGCTCTACCCATTCCTATTATAGTCAACAATTTTGCTGAGTTTTACAAGGATCAAATGCGGCGTGAGAAAGCACTAAAGCGACGGGAGGCGCTTGAACGGGCTAAACGAAACGGCAGCATTGTTTCCTTCCACTCCGTCAATTTAAGAGATGCCTATGCACGCAGTGTTGAATTAGTAGATGTCGCCACTGAGGGGCATCACGAAACGTTCCACGAGACAATTAGTGCGAATAATAGTACCTCAAGCCCCCCGCCGCCGTGTGCGTTAAAGCTCAATGAACATACGATGAAGCTGAGTGTGGGAGATAGCAAAGATTCTCAAAGCCTCCAGACCAACTCATGCAACCCGAGCTCCACCAACCTCCTTGACGTAGATGAGGATTCCCTCAACAGGATGACGTCATCACAACCTATGCTCAACCTCGAGGTAAGTTGGGAGGTAAGACATGTATGAGGGGTGCGTGCACAGCAAGGAAACTGAAATGTGTGTGGGGGAAGGGGAGGAGATTGCCCACTTTGGGGGTTTTAATCCAGGCAATCGCACCTTTTTTAGTTCTTTAATACTCTGTCGAAAGTCGTCAGAAGTAGGAAAATGCACAGAAAAATGTGCCTAAGTGTATCTCAAGATCATTAATTGTAAATGGTGCATGGAACGAAGGACACTCAGACGAATTCAAGTGTGCTTAAAATGCAAGCAACACCGACAAAAATGCATTTCTGAATCAACACTCTGCTGGAAAGTCGAAAAAAGATAACATGGTCCGGGTTTCCGCCACTTTCTACATTGACGACTTGGCTCTCAATATTTACTTTATCAAGAATTTCAATATTAAGCGAAGATGCAACTTCGTATGAAATCTAGTTTTAAGTATGACCATGTTTTCGATAAAGCAAAAAGAATCCTAGAGATACTTAGTAATTAAACGTATGAGGACTTGAGAGTGCTTTCATTTCATGTACCAAATGTTGGCTCCTGTCTCGCGGCGTAACTAACGGTTTACACCATAGGAAGAAAACGAAGTGCAAGTACAAGAACCCAGAAACTTCTGCCTGCACTAAAGAGATACATGTAACTATCACAAGTTTAGGTTTCCTGCTGTCTGCGCACCTCCTGATCCAGCAATAATAAAAAATGATATTACGTTTACGACAGTAAGTGTAGTCATCGAGTTATCTTCCCACATTAATTTGGCAAATCTTCTTCCGTTGGGTTTTTTCTTGTTATTACTTCACCTCGTTTGATTTTCATTTTGATGTGACTTATTTAAGCTTTGGGTTTATGCTATAAAGCTATCATTTTTGACTGCATAGGGTACCGTATCGTAGGGACCCAAAATCGAGGTCGCTGTTGAGACAGGCGACTAACCCCTTCAAGTGAAGATGACTTTGAAAGTTGTTGTACCAGTTGCCCTAAACCCATACATTGTAGACTTTTACTTCAACATATATGTTAAAAAAATACGTTAAAAAATAATATATATTATTTTTTCGCATTCTAACCGGAAAATTGACACCATCCTTCTTAATCGTTCAGACGAATTGATCGATAATTCGCCAAAAAAAACACAATTTGAAACACATTTGTAGGGCTACTATGGGTATTTTGGTACTGGCATACTTTTTGGAGAAAAATTGTTACCATGTAATTGAGTTAAAATCGCAGAGCTCCAGCCTATTAGTTTTGGTGAGAGGAATACTAAAAAAAACGTACGTGTTCTTGAGTGTCCTGGATAAAATATTGATACAATGAATATAATCAATTACTATTCTCGTCCTCTCTCCATCATTATATTGACATGTTGTGATCCTGATCCAGGTGCATATCAATCTTATATGTGACATCTTAAAATTGGAGGCAGAGCATTATTGTCATTTCATTTGACATATTGCATGTTTCGTGGGCTGACAAATTATTAACCTTAATTCACAAGCTGGTGGCATCATGTCCCAGTTTGATCGAATTGAGCTGGTCCACATTTCGAGTCATGTTCAGTAGACTTCTGTGGTCTGATAAGTGGATTTCTGACAAATATGACCTCTCTTGAGGGTATTGTGGTATCAACACATCTGCAAGGTCGATCTTGTCGTTCACTGATGAGTATTTGCGCTCATTCAACTTTTTTAGCAGGTCATCATATCAAAATGGCTGATACAGAATGTTAACGATTTGATACCAATTCGACAAACTGATACTGACTTATAACGATCTTTATATCGTCGGATATGAACCAATGATTCGACGTTAATGAATATAGGCAATCTGTCACATTGAGTTAGGATATGCCGCGGTTCCGTTAATGCCCCATCCCGTGTAATTAAACCTCAATCAACGGTTTTCAATTACTAGGCAATTATGGATTTATGCAATTATTGTAAGTTCATATGTGTGGCCTTGTTTGAACGTGGAGTTTCGAAAGAAGAATTTTTGGAGTACAGGAAAAGTGCACGTTGAGGCCGATGAGCCTCCTCGAACAGTTCTGAACAGTGTTCAGAGGTGATACGGTAAAGTCAAGTTTAAGAAGTCAGGTTGACCTGTGTTAAAATTAACCAGAAGGCCATTTTTACCTAAGTTTAGAAATGGAGACTTTTATCTGATTGGCACGAGCCTGCTAATCCCCCTCCCACTTTTCAAAGACCTTATTTCTAAACATGAGTACTGGTCTCCTGATCAATTTTGGCACCTATCAACATGACCGCTTAAACGTGACTTTATAGTGGTTGTCTTCACACAACTCCAGGAGGCCTACGGCATTGTTACCTAATGCGGAATACCATCGACAAAGAATGTTTTTCCTGGGCGCGTTAAATGAAATTCGACTCCATAAAGATGGGCTGAGAACGATGAAAGAACAAATGCTATTTTGGAAATAAAACTATTAGGCATTAAAATGTGCATTCCTTCTCCACTGTAATCAAGCATTGACTGCCAGAAAATTCATATGATTGATACCGGTACTAACGAAAGATAATTCGCATACAGAACATCCAAACAATATTCTTCTAGGTGTCATTCAGTACATCTCTTCTTTTCTCTTCAACCTTTCTATTCTTTAGGGATGCATGAAAAAACTGACAAGTCTATTTTTGACATTTTTACTTTCAAGATCATCACTCCATTGCGATATTACCCCAGAACATGAGAACCTAATTAAAACTTTTCCATTTACTAGACGAATCAAAACTGTTTTATCCACAAAGGAATAACCATTCGTGTGTGATTTCGATATTATTGTGTAGGAGTAGAGCAATTGATCAATGGGCTCATGTTACGTTAATGATTGAATTATCTCTTAGCTAGTGCCGTTGAAGATATCAGGTCAGAATGTAATCGAACTTGCTACACTGAATCACATTATACGAGACTCTCCTGTCTAGACATTTTGTGGTCTCATTTGAAAATAGGCCTGTTTCTTGTGGCCAGTAATGATGAATATTGATTTAGGCCTACAGATCCGAATTTTGACATGTTTTAAGAAGACTCCGTCGAAACAAAATTACGATTGATATTCATTGAGGCAGCTTCAAGAACTTGCTTCCTTCAAAAATTCTTCAAAGATGCTAAAAAACCTACGAATAAACATGCTAATGTTATTATCTCATGAGTTTTTCCCTTCCTTTTTGCAAATTTATTTCACTCCTTTTCGATTAAGTTTGGCCAGAGTAGTAGAACATAGTTTTGTTTGTTTCACCTTCCGCTACATTTAAATGTTTTACAAACTGATATCAGTTGAAACTTTACAAAAATCAATCTCATTTTAATTCAACTGAAACAGTCGATGTGGGGAAAGGTATTGGATAATATTGGTCTACTAGTATTGCGAAGAGGCAAGACATGTCTCTCTATCGTCTAGTAGTAAATGAAATCTAATTTTAACTGAAATGCACTTTAAGGTGTTTGCACTTTAGTGATCTATAGCTGCCGGCAAGCAAAATGTAGAATCTACAGGCTTGGTCACCTTGTCGTTTACTGGGTGATAACGTGGATTTTATTTGATATTTGGTTCATTTATCATCATTTCAATTACAGACACGTTCTTGATTACAGTCTATTAAAATTATCATCATTTCTACTATATACACGTTCTTGATTATACTATGTAGTTTCACTACAGTAACTAGTGTACTGTGGAATTTTAATGTTCATTTGCCGCTCATCTGGTAAATTTGGCCAGGTTTAGCTGACTTTATGTAGCGTATACGGTTATTAAGAAGCCTTTGGAAATCGCCTTAGTGCTTGAAAAGTAGCGTTGCCAAGATACAAGACTGCATCCGCAGTAATATGGCTAAAATATCAAATAAAATCGTTCCACCCAGTGTTAGCATACATGTGTCGATCCTAGACATAGTGCGTCACCATAGGCACATACATTCACTGTCTTTGTTTCAGAAAACTGTAGCCGACCACAAGCCTTCCTCTGATACAGTTGCCACTGACAACAATGCATTGTTGTCGAAGTCCTGACTGACAGGCACCCATATCATAGGCTCGCCGTCGGAATGCGTGGTAGGCTTGCTCCAGATCCTCTTAGCACTTAAACCCTTCAAGGACTGCCCACTTCGGTGAATGCACCCTTAGCACAAAAGTTCCTCATTTAAACACACTTTCTTGGTATGTTGCTTAATGCCAAAATGCATAAGACTTTTTCACTCACATACAAAAGGACAAATCTCAAAAACAACTTCTTTATTTGACATTGAATTTTTTCAAAACCTAGTTGAAAATTCTTGTAAGTGAAAAACACAGCATTAACATAAATGGCCATTTGGTGACCACACACAGGAATTCCTCCGGAGTTCCAATTTTTCTTCGTTTGCAAACCTTCCAGTCCTCAAGGGATTAAGTCTGCACGTCCGAGCATGCCATATTATGTATATTGATTTGCTGTTAAAGCTTGCATTTTCTTACCAGCGCTTCCCTTAAAGACAACGACATAGCCACTCAATCCCTCTTTTATAGACCCGTATAAGGGTAGCACTCCTGGGCACAAAATAATACATACATCAGCTACCGACACGTACCCAACCCAGTCGATTTCGCGCACAAAACTCACGAGACTGAGGTTGGGAAGTCACTAATTATTTCAACCTTTGTGAATGCCTCTTTCCAGAGTGACCCAAACGAAAGATCGACCATTTCAAGGGGCCAACCAAGATTGTCATTTTCACCTATTATTAAATGAGCACGCCAAAAACGCCTTAATGAATAATGACTGTCATTTTCTTCACTTTTCTAAGTACAGATATTGGAACACTTACAATGCAAGTGATGGGTTAACACTGTCCGGTAAATATAACGGTCGTGACCGAGATGAATTAACAGCATGTCCGCCAAGAAAACCGATGTTCAACTGTCTTTATCACAAAGTATATGGGAGTTCTCTCATCACCAGCCTAGATCTAATAGTACTCAAACAAGCCTATACATTATTAGTTCTCAGTACGAAGCCGAATGTCGTCAACGCCCGACAAGGAGACTGGAAGTTCCTTACAGAACGCCAGTCAGTGACGTGACTGCCGCGGAGAAGTTATTGCGTGCCCAATGACCCGGTCTCCATTTGGAAATGAAAAGAAATGCTTCAAATGCTTTGACAACAACACGAATTCGTTACAAAATACAATTAACACAATATGGTGGGAAGTAGGCTACTATACGTGGTTGAACATCTTGTGCTTGCCTTTCAACGTTTTGACCGCGTTCAAGGAAGATAGCCATCATATGTATTAAGCTACGTGTGCCTTGGCTTTCGAACAGATTGTGTCTTTGTATGTAGTGTAAATAAATGTATACTGATGTTAGGAACCTTCGCTATTGCTTACTAGTTACATGTATATGTTAGACCTACATATATCATTTGTAATGTTGGCAATAGGTAAACCTGACAAAAAACTTGCATCAAATCCACCAGGCGGATTCACAACATCTATTAACAACTTCTGCATCCACCAGGAGACCAAGCTTCACCTTTTATTGTTTTTAATATATCTAACATGTCATTTTATACGTCTGTTGTAACTAGATTTTTCTCTTTGCATTGCATTTGCATTTGTAGTGAATGCATCCACACTACAGTGTACGCCAAGCTAATCAAGCTGCCTTTTCTCTTCTAGCCGAACAGCACATTTCATGCATTATTTTCTGCAGTTTTACGAATGAACCAAGGAATGTTCTTCTGCATTTCGAAACTCGACTATCTCTTAAACTAAATCTTATCACAAAAGAACTATTTGTATACCTATCTCTGTAACTTTATTTTACACTAAAGCTTCAACTTGCTATACTTCACGCACTACAGTAGAAAAAAAATTCAACTGTCCTATAGGCTGGACATTTTTCTTAACAAAACATGTTCTTCTTTCGTTGTACTGAACTGTCATAAAAGTCTTGTTTGTTAAAAGTAATAGAAACTTCCCATGGGGGAGGTATTGCTAAAAAATGCGCGACAAAAGGACTAAAAGAGAATACCTGCGCTGACAAGCTCAATTTCCTTGGGAGGGGACGAAGTGAACCTCTCTTCGCCGACTAAACTATGTAGTTGTCAACATCTCCGAACAACCAAGCCATGTGTATGACACGCATGATAACGGTTTCCGATACTTGGAGCATGTTTGAGCAAGAGGTTCTTGTAGTTACATCGCGGTGTTACAAAATGACCGTGACTGGGAAGAACACTTAAACGTCAAGTTCATCAACATCTGGGCAAAGCTTTGCACAATCAAATCAGGAATCTTTCTTGTCTCATAACTTTGTTTAGGTTTCTCAATTGCTTTTATTCCGTTATCTTTCCAATGTCCCCATATTTGCTTGCTGTGCAGTTCTTTGTTCTTGCTGAGCATGAAAACTAAGCATTTGAATGTTACTTCCTTATGACAGTCAGGACCGTTTATTTGGACTTGGCTACCGCTGTATCTACTGACAGTCTTCCTGAACTGTCTCGCTTTTCTTCCAGGACAAACCTTGCATCGACCTCTGTGGTGAGATGAATAAAAATACTATTGAAATGGAGAACATTGGTCGCCAAGGAAGTACTGCTAGTAGTGATACCTATGCCAGTTGTTACACCCACCCTCCGAGTCAGGCAAGTCCGATTAACCCCGATAAACAGAATCTATACATCAATCCAATGGATCAGGGCGAACATTACGACAAAGTGTCGCCTTTGGATACACTTTTCTCTTCTAGCCGAACAGCACATTTCATGCATTATTTTCTGCAGTTTTACGAATGAACCAAGGAATGTTCTTCTGCATTTCGAAACTCCACTATCTCTTAAACTAAATCTTATCACAAAAGAACTATTTGTATACCTATCTCTGTAACTTTATTTTACACTAAAGCTTCAACTTGCTATACTTCACGCACTACAGTAGAAAAAAAATTCAACTGTCCTATAGGCTGGACATTTTTCTTAACAAAACATGTTCTTCTTTCGTTGTTACTGAACTGTCATAAAAGTCTTGTTTGTTAAAAGTAATAGAAACTTCCCATGGGGGAGGTATTGCTAAAAAAATGCGCGACAAAAGGACTAAAAGAGAATATACCTGCGCTGACAAGCTCAATTTCCTTGGGAGGGGGACGAAGTGAACCTCTCTTCGCCGACTAAACTATGTAGTTGTCAACATCTCCGAACAACCAAGCCATGTGTATGACACGCATGATAACGGTTTCCGATACTTGGAGCATGTTTGAGCAAGAGGTTCTTGTAGTTACATACGGTGTTACAAAATGACCGTGACTGGGAAGAACACTTAAACGTCAAGTTCATCAACATCTGGGCAAAGCTTTGCACAATCAAATCAGGAATCTTTCTTGTCTCATAACTTTGTTTAGGTTTCTCAATTGCTTTTATTCCGTTATCTTTCCAATGTCCCCATATTTGCTTGCTGTGCAGTTCTTTGTTCTTGCTGAGCATGAAAACTAAGCATTTGAATGTTACTTCCTTATGACAGTCAGGACCGTTTATTTGGACTTGACTACCGCTGTATCCACTGACAGTCTTCCTGAACTGTCTCGTTTTTCTTCCAGGACAAACCTTGCATCGACCTCTGTGGTGAGATGAATAAAAATACTATTGAGATGGAGAACATTGGTCGCCAAGGAAGTACTGCTAGTAGTGATACCTATGCCAGTTGTTACACCCACCCTCCGAGTCAGGCAAGTCCGATTAACCCCGATAAACAGAATCTATACATCAATCCAATGGATCAGGGCGAACATTACGACAAAGTGTCGCCTTTGGATACACCATCACCGGGGTCTTGCCAACCTAAGGTGCTCGCAAACGGTGAGAAAGAAACGTCTGACCAGTTAGTGCAAAGATTAGACGATGGATTAACTGCAACGTGGCGGCTGCATCACTCGCATCCTCATCCTCCTCTGCAGACATCAGCTTCGGAGGACTGCCAATGCATCAGGCCAAATGCAAACGCAAATAAACTGCAATCGTCAAAAAGGCACAAGTCACTTCCAGTTGGCCGTAGGGCTCGCTTTACTGAGGGTGAGAACAAAAGTGCTGAGTCTTCTACTGATTCGATCAATTCACAAGGCTCAACGAAAGCAAAGGGGAGATTCAAAAAGCAGTTTATTAGCAAGTTACACACACCGAGTCCAACAACGGGAAAGAAGCTTGCTAACTACCATCTTATTACAAGCACAAGAGGTAAGTCTAATGGCTGTTCCATTCACAATGGAATTTTCTTCTTTTGTTCGCAAGCTCTGGTTCATTGGTAATCCTGTAGTAGACTCTATCTTGCTTGTTCTTTGTACCTGATTTCAGTGGTCTGTATTCCGTGATAGTGATCAAAACTTAGCAGATAGTCATCGGCATAAAACCAGTGGATTATCACCGAACCAACCCTAACGAGTGCTGTTTCAGTTATACAACCCAAGAACTTCATTCCAATGGATTGAAGGCTTGACTCCCTCGGATTTGATTTCACACATCTCCAATCGATTCTTAACCACTCGACCGAGCATGATTTTATAATCCGTCACACAATACATCAATCTACCGGCAACACG
The DNA here is from genome assembly GCA_002633025.1 of Notospermus geniculatus. Lineage (NCBI taxonomy): Eukaryota > Metazoa > Nemertea > Pilidiophora > Heteronemertea > Lineidae > Notospermus > Notospermus geniculatus. Next base: position 58,532 of record NMRB01000815.1, on the reverse strand, counting down.
TTCCCGGGTGAATAGCGCGAATTTCCATTTAATTCACAGTGCACATCTCATGATTATCGAACTGTTGAATTGGTAACATGGCGAGGATGGGGTATACATGGAGAGGGTCCGAGCTGTTGGCTCACTAGAATGGCAANACCCCAAAGCCACCCTGCACCGCCAAAGTTAACCAAGAACCAGTGCTGGGATGCCTTATGGCTGATACGCACCCATAACGGATTTTACTAGCTGATCAGTCGTAAAAGAGCACTCTTAAACACTTTTAATACAAGCGAAACGTGCTCGTTGCACAATTAATTACACATAGGACTCATAAACCTCCATATCTTTATGAGGAAATGGCAGCAACTTTCCCATACTTTCATGCACAGCCCGCCCCTCATCAAACGAAAGATGTTATACATATATCGATATATAGACCACTGATTGCAGCCGTCTGCCAATGTTCCTCTCGCAGTATTCTCCCCGTTGTTTGGGAAACGCTTAAAAAATGATTGATATACGTCTGTTTGTATGTTCTCTTTCGTCGAGTAGCGGCTTACTCCGTCAGTCTATTGTAAGGGAACACTGGCAGACGGGAAACAACTGTAGGTGTTACACCAACCGTTAAGTCATCGTTATCTATTGTGTGCTGGTGGCCTTTTCTTGACGCTGATGTAACAAAGGATGCATTGTTCTAAAACGTGTTTTTTTCTCCACCGGTTTTGTTCATTCCAACCCACAAATGATACAAGAAATAGGCACTTTATGTTGCTTTCAACATGAAAACCAACCCCACACTTTACCTAACCTGTTCGCACAATCCTGATATCATTACATTTCTTTCTCCAACTCACGAACCACTGATTGAACGTCACACACGAAAACGCCCGACATTATACGGAACTATTCATCTATTTTCCAATAGAAGACCACGTTTCAGAAGCGACAACAGCGTTTAGAGGAATATTCAGTAAGGATTCGATTCTGGCGTAGCAGTACTTTTCACTCGTTGTGCACATGATCGGCACTAGATTAATCGGCACAACGTTGTCCTTTATATTGTGAAATATAAACACCATGTCACCGTCAGAAAGAAACAGCGTGATTGGTCACTCACTGTCACCGTGTCTCTAAAGGCATACACCCACAATATAAGGTTTTTCGCGCCCGCCCTCGTTTTCATATTATTTGGAATCCAATATGTCGGGAGCTGTCACTAAACATTGCCACAATGCACCAGCCTGTCTGTTGAAAACGCTCGCGATCGAGAGAGTTCGTTGAGAACAAGCTCAAGAACATGCATCATGTACTGTTAGTAGTGTATATACTCTATCTGTACTAAGTATAACACTTTCAATGGCTTCCCAAATTGTTCCAAATGTCTCTATCATGTCGCATGTCCTCTGGTTCTCCCTACCAGTTATCTATGTATACTGTGAATTCTGCCTGTTGCGATGCATCGCAAAGTTGCGGACGATCAACTTGGTATTCTCAACAAGTTTGAGACGGCCTGGTTCGGGAAAAAAGTGACATAACAGACACGTAAAAACAGACTGACTAGTTCCGATCTTACCGCTTGGACAACATTACGATCGGCAGTATCACGTAATCGGCCAAAAGAACGCGCTGATTGGTCGAAAACTTCGTTGAATGATAGCGACGAAGCAACGTGTTCCTATTGGCTGCTTTTCGGCTGATCACTGATAATGGACAAGAGGTGATAGCCTACCGATTTCAGTATGTAATCCTGGCGGTGAGATAGGATACCATTCTAAAGAACAGAAATACACTTGTTACTCTGGTAGTTTTACTTCTCGTGGACTTGGCTGCAATCAATTTGGCAGAATTCACGGTCCAGTATATGTTGCCATCGTGATTTGGTGATGTGTTTGCTGCACTTCTCACGTTTTATATTTTCCTCTTTCCTGA
>NMRB01000815.1:23116-47394 GCA_002633025.1 Notospermus geniculatus | reverse complement strand
ACAGACGGCGGCATTTAACGGGGGAGCCGATCATAAGCCATCATCACAGGTTTAACCGACGCCGCCGTAACACACTTCCCAGATTCCCAGCGAGATCCCCGAATCGGACAGGTAACGCCGTCTATTGATGGTACTTTGAGGATCGCATCAACTGAAGCAGTTTCAGAGCGCGGGTAAGGCAGTCGGTAGCGGTTTGAAACTGCGGGAGGAGTTTAGAGGACACTAGAGACTTTCGGCACCGTCAAATTTCCCTCCCGTATGACGTATCCCTATGGATTTTGACGTGACGTCATCAGTTTGTGACGTCTCGGCGAAGCGTGATACGTCATACGGACACGGAATCACGCATGAATCCTATTTCATACGGGTGGCTGTACGTATGGTTTCGATCAAATTAAACTTGCATTTTCAAATAGATTGATAGTTGTATTACCTTTTCATCTGTATATAGTGGTTCGAAAAGTATTTTAGATTGCATTAAATAAACTTCGTCCTGCAATTATAATTTTGTTGAGAGATTTGGAGGTGTTTTTAATTGCTGCGAAATTCATCGTCTGTAGGCCTAAAGCTGGCCGCACACGAGTGCAATTTTGTCTCCGACGTTGCCTCCATAGGAGTTTTCTGTCTCAGCATCCTGTCACCGCACACGGTGCGTCAGCCGCCGCACACGATTGCAAATTTGCCTCCTGTAGATGCGGCGTAACGTCATTTCAAACATGTTTGATCTGCGTTGGCGGCAAAAAAATCCGTCTCTGCCTCTGCCTCCGACCACCGCACACGATGACATTTGCACGTAGGAGGCAAAAATCTCCATAGTTGGAGGCAAAATTGCACTCGTGTGCGGCCCGCCTTATTACCAATCCGAAGTCCTGATTTGCCCCGACCCAAAATTTTAACTACCCTAGGGCTAGGCCCGGTTATAGCAAGGCCTAGGCTATAGGCCTAGGCCTAGCTAGGCTAGGCCTCCAATGCCTCCCAGCAGTAGGCCTAGGCATAGCTGGGCCTACCAAGATGAAGTTACCATAGGTCTCCAAGATGAAGTTACCATGCCTACCACCTAACTAGGCCTAGGCCAATTCATTTGTTTTTCTTGTTTGTAGCCTATAGGCATAGGGTGGCCTAAGGCCTAAGACCTAGGCTAATTCATTTTTGTTTCATGTTTTGTCTAGGCTACCGGTAGGCCTAGGCTATGCCTGGCTGCCTAGTTTGGGTTTGGTAATGATTTTACTTGCATTGCAATTTTGCAGGTCATCATTCTCATACGGAGGGAGACGCTCGATCGATCGCTCTGCCGAAAATAAATTTGATACACGCCTAACGTATCCGTGTCCGTATCATCGATACGTCATTTTCATACGGATACGTCATACGTCATGGCGTTGCCGAAAGTCTCTACTATACACCCAATGGCTTACTCAGTACTCGTGATGTACTAGTGGCGACACAGACTAGACAGGGAGTTCGAATAAAAGCGGAAGTCGCATCGAACATAAATGTAATTTTATATGGACGTGCGCGAGACTGAGGTTGTAATGAGGCGCCACCAACGTCTTATTTTTGAACTACGTCTTTGACAAGTTGAACGTCTTATCTTTGAATTGCGAGGTCTTTAAAAGGCGCCACCCAACGTCTTATTTTTGAACTACGTCTTTGAAAAGTGTGAACGTCTTTGAAAGGCGCCATTCAGTGTCCTATTTTTGAACTATATGTCTTTGAAAAGTGTCTCAACGTCTTAAAAATGCGGGTTTAACCGCCCATAGAGACCGTTACTATCAAGAAACACAGAGTGATGTGCAAGGAATGATTTCATAATACGACACTCGTCGTGAGACCTCAACGAGAAACACACACACAAGTCACAATGACACACACTCCCATAACAAAACCAATAAGAGGTGTGGCCGAAAATACGGAACTTGTAAATCAGGCCCCGTACTAACCACTGAAGGGACAACAACTGACAGTTTCATGCAATTCTGAGTTCTTCCGAGGATAAGCTGCGCTATATATGTGGCACAATGACCCCAAATTGGGTAGATTAGAGTACGTCAGCAGGTCGGAATATCATTCAAATAAAAAATCTGGACTATAAAATATTGAAATTTCGATTGGTCCATAACTGTGTCAATGTTTACTCTAGAAAAGTAGGTCTCCATGAAATATAGCATATCTCAAGAACTTCGAACACCCACTGAATCTCTTTATAAGGTTATCCAACGTTCTCACATTGCCATTAGACCGGGACGCTTTTGAACGCCAGCAAGACTGCCGAGAGGTAAGAACGTTTCTCTATGTAACTGAATTTCTCGAATTCCCTTCTCCGTTATGAAAAAGCCGCATCATGCATGTCATGAGATCTGACAATCAGAACCGCAATATTCAGCATTTATGCTCTCTTCCTTACAATCTCCTTCAATGATATCTTTAGTGATTTTACAAGCTACACGTCCAGAATTCACCTGCAGGGGTCAGTATGGATCTTCAATATTGAAAACATCTGAGATTAAAACGTAGTGACCTTGAAAAGCCCTAAAAATGTCCTTGGAGTTGCTGAGAAATGTCATTGAAAACTCCTTGAAGAATTGTGTTCAGAGTTTGCTTGCATTCTTTTCCCTTGAATTAGCCTCCAGTTAGCGGGTGCTACTCTTAAGGATAAACATACAGTACTTGAAGTTGACTCACCACTTTTACCATCCTACATACGCACACTAATCGTTTGTGTGCGGTGAGGAAGGAAGCGAGCGCTCAGAACTCTGGATATTCTCACGATGCCAGGCCAGTGGCAGTGAGACTCGCCTCTTGTCATCGAGTGTCACGTTAACCTTGTGCATTAAGTGCTTTTTCAGGATATGTCCTTATACATTTAGATTGCTGTTTTTTTCTATTTCTTTGAAAGTCGTTAAAGGGTCCTTGAACAAGTTCAACTGAGAAGAGTTCCAACCCTGACCTTGTGAGTGGCTGCCATCAACCTTTGGCCTCCGTGTTCCACATCCAGTCATCCAATAATGCTATGTATTGGCCCTGAGCTTAATCTGGGGCCTCACTCACAAAGCTCTCGTAGCTGCAAGAATTCGTAACATTCCAGGAGCTATTGTGCGTGAACCATTGAATGGTTTAAGATGACGCTACGAATGCACAACTAGTATGCTTTGTGAATAAGGTCCTTGTACTTTTTTAAACTCAATTTTGGCCGGGAGGGGGCGCTTTCAATGTGCCGTACGAGATTTGCTTCACATGATTTTCCCGAAATCGGCCGCACTGGAAATTGTAAAACGCATTGTTATTTACATATGTATATTACGTTCTCAATGAGTGAATGCAAGCATTTACTCATAACTCACCTGAAATCACGCTATTTAGATTGTTAATGGACCAAATAACCATTGCTTTATTTGAAGTGGGTATCACTGTTCACATCACGCAGACGTTCTATTTGTCCAAGATGCTTAACCCGGTTTTTGGCATTTAAGGAGCACTCACATAAACAAACAGATAAACAGTGGTATTATTTGATTGACACCGATTTTGAAGAAATGGATGTACATGTATAGGAGGTCCCTAAAATTCAAAGTCAAACCAGCCAACCTCAGATCCCCCCTGCCACCCGAATCTAGAATCAGAATATAGAATCTTGAGCCTGGTAGACGATCTTCTGACATGTGATATTTTAGTGTTATTTCATCAACATCAGTCAAGCTAATCAGAAGTTATGTCATTTTTTGTGCAGCAAGGCCAGCCGTGGATGTGGAGTGTTGTCTAATAATGCGATTTGGGTCATGGCGTAGGGTGTGACATTGCTGCACAAAAAAAAGACATAACTTCTGTTTTGGCATAGACATTTCTTTTTGGGGGACAGCCTACATGTATATTAACTGTGTTCGCGCTTGAACAAATGTTTGCATAATGTACTGAATACATGTGCACGTACATGTACATGTATGAAGGCCTAAAATTCCAGTCAAAGGTAAATAACCATCCGTCATTTTGAATGATTTCCAAGCCAAATAAGATACAAATGACACCAATTTTGGAACATTGTATGGTGACACTTATGATTTTGTGGTTACCAAATTTCTGACAACTTTTTTGCAGGGTGAACGCAGACAAATATTTTGAAGATGGAGATAGCAGACGTTGAGATAGACATCGCGAAACCAAAACCGAAACCGTCAAAAGGTCTCATCGCAGCTGTGGTAATCTTAGCTATTGCTGTAGTGATCCTTTTGGTTTTGGTCATACTCTATGCAGTCAGGGTAATTCCACCACAACCGGTAAGTCAGCGAATGATTAAAACATTACAAATAAATCCATATATTTTCCGACTTAATGTACACAGTTTATTGCTGCCATACCACCAGTAGAAAAAGGCCCAGAATGCCGAAACTCAAGGCATGCTGGCATTTTCTGATGCGTCTGTTATTTTTTGCGACTGTAGCCCAAACCATGTTCAACGCGGGCCTGCACTGAAGTTAGCGGACGAATGCTCAGCTCAATGAACCTTTCAGCCGATCCCTGCACGGACTGGTTCGAATACGCCTGCGGGGGATACACGAGGAAGAGTTTCATACCAATTGGACAAGATGAAGCATCACCCTTCACTACCCTTATTAACAAACTGAATGCGTTCTTTGGAGGTAAGCATGATGAGAACGTTCCAAACAGACTTTTGATACGAAGTTCGGAAAAGCAACTACACCGGGAAGATTTTTCACTTTGTGATTTCGCCAATTCTAGAAGTTGATTTGGGTAGTTATTATCCCCGGAACGGAATAGTTATTTTTGACGGAACGGAACAGAAATGAAAATGCGGAATGACCCTAAAACCGGAATGGTGGATATTTAATATGGTGGATATTTAAATTGGCTCCGCCATTCCGGTTTTAGGCTCATTCCGCATTTTCATTTCTGTTCCGTTCCGGCAAAAATAACTATTCCGTTCCGGGGATAATAACTACCCAGTTGATTTGGAAGGCGTGCCTTTAGATTCCAGGCCTACGATAGGTCTCTCGCAGATGAACCTAGCTTCACAAAGAAAAGTCATTGATCATTAAAAACGATGAACAGTTGATACGACTGAGCGTCAGCCATTTTTGTGAATTCTTGTCACAAAGGGAAAGGTGACCTCAATGGAAATGAAACCAATCAATTTAATCCCAGCTTTTCAAACCCGATTTGATTTCAGACCAGTTGTCAGATTCTCCATCCAGTATCAACACTGACGATCCACCAGCATTCCAAAACTTGAAGGAGCTCTACCAAGGATGTATGAATGAAACGAAGAGAAACGAACTTGGTTTCGAACCAGGTAAGAAACGATCACATTCGTGGCGATGCTCACATTTTGCGGGGTATTAAGGGCGGCGCACACGAGCGACTAAATCTGGGCGACCGCCGACGAGACTGGTGGTGCGACTAGACATCAGCCAATCAGAAGCGCCAAATCTTGTCGCTTTGGCGGTCGGAAGCCAAGTCGGCCGACAAATCGGTCAGAATTGTCGCTCGTGTGCGCCGCCCTTAAGAGAANCCTAGAACTATGCGAGAGTGTGCCGCCAGACTGATCCCTAATTATGCATTTGAAAGTTATTGTGTGTATATTTTTCATTGCTGAAACGAAAAAAACAAACAAAAAAGTAACGAAATGCAATTTACGTTTACTACCTTTTTACCTTACCCAGTGAAAGCCTACGTAAAGAAATTCGGTGGACTGGGGCTCGATGGTACCTTCAAGGAATCAGAATTCGACTTGACGAAACTAATTACTAACTTGGCTCAGCACATTACCCTGATCATGTCCCCCGAGTTCGTGATGTCACGATCGGAACCGTTTGTGAAGGTTTTGCCCTATATCAATCCTTACAAGACCAGTACTCGTGAGTTGGCGGTATGTACACTAATGGAAAAAAGTAAATGGACAGCAGTTTTTCTTGAAAATCTCCAAACCAATGCAATGTAGGAGACTGAGCCTAACATAGCAAATTCTCCTGGCTATCTGATGATATGAAAGTCAAGAAAATCCGGTGAAATCCACCTTTGATAGAAGGAATTTTGTAAAGTCATGTTTTTCGTTACTTTAATTTTTATTTGCAAGTTTTCACTGAATTTTTTACAGGAGTGTGTTCCTCTCATCGAGAGCTTTCATATCATTTCTTGCATTGGTTTGGAGATATTCTCAAGAAAACCTGTACATGTATGTCCTACAGTTGCTTTTGTTTATTTCGGTACAATCAAAAATTCATATCGCTCGCCTTATAAATTTTTGGTGCAACGCACTTATTATAGGAGCAGTCAACCTATCGTCCGGTAACGTTCAATGTAGTCCCCAGAAGAAGAAGTGATTGAGAGCAATCTGGTGAAAAATTCTTCCGACTCAGGTTACAAATAAACGACGTTATTTTTCAGGTGTTTCCGCCTCAATTGTGGGAACTGTTTCCGACACAGGTTTGTGCATTTTTAAAATGATTTTGACTTGACACTCGTTAGCTGCGTGTACACCATTAACATTAATCCAACACATTTTGAAAAGCATATACATGTAGCCTACCTGAGCAACAAGGTCCTTTGACAATGCAAACAATTTTTTTTCCAACATTTTAGCACGCAACATAACATGAACAACATATACATATTGTATTAATAATTGGAAAGCCATTTTCCTTCCTACACCAGACAACATTTTGTCAGTACGTTTTGGAAACATTTTTCAGTACGTGTTCGAAAATTGTTGCAAATGTTCACAACCTTCGGCTTATTATAAACACTGTGTTTCCTGACGTTGTTTTCGCGCAATGGAAATTACTGACAACAAAGAAGGTCTTGCCACTACGATTTCCCATACAGCTGCTATTTCCACACAATGCTACATGTAATTTATTCTGATTCAGGAAGCGATTTTGAAAAATACATTTGAACAGTTTTACAAGGAATACCTTGGTAAAGACCCCGATGCAAATAAGGTGAAGGACCTCGTGAAAGCATTCATGGCTTTTCAGGTTTGTTGATTTCGTTTGTTGAATGCGAAACACTGGCTTCGATAATCTCCGAAGTGAATTTTACCGAGACTCTTGATCCTCAATCTCCACAACTCCTTGTGAGAACTAACCTGCTATTGATAGTAGGTCGAAATATGTGTCGACCATGTATTGTTTGAGCTGTATAATTTTCGATTTAGGCTGTGGTTCCTAAGTTCGACCAATTAAACTTGGCCAGTGCATTCCAGACCAACATGACCCTGGAGGAATTGTCAAAAATTTGTTGTGACGGCGTAAGTACGAGGCACCAGGTTTACCACAAAGATTATCATCAGTGAAATACAGTGCAACCTCACTATAACGAACTGCTTGGGATCCAAGGATAAAGTTCGTTATAGCGATGTACCAAATGTACTACATTTGGTTGATTTTCAGCAGATTTCAAAATACGGATGCTACTTCAGAAAAACCAAAATGTGACAAGTCCTTTTTCAAGATCCAGGGGGAACCCTGTTCCTGTGACAGGGGATATACTGATGATGCTGAAGATCTTTATACCTTTAGGCATAGTAGGAGTTGGGCACATCGGTGAGGAGAAAGTCGAGCAGATTACGCCATATGCATCCTCATTCAATGTTCGTTGTCTATTTTTGTATATTTCTTTTGCAGCTTGACTGGCCAAAGTTTGTCAGCACGCTTCTCGGTAAAAAGGTCGATAAAACATACAGAGTTTACGTTGCTTCTCCCGACACTTTAAAAGGTATCAACGCTGTTATGAAGAAGACCAGCAAAGAGTATGTATATTCGTTAACTCGCAAAGTGTTTCATGCAAACTAAGCCGGAGTTATGGTGAATATTACAATGTAGCGAACCTCAACACTATTATCAAAAATAGATAAATACCTCTATTTTTGCTATTATTTATTCCATACCCAAGCAGGGCATTCAAATGAAATTCACGTCATCTCTTTGTCGTATCACACCCTTAATGTTGGTGCAGTTGCATCTTATTCGGTTTGATATTTCACGAGATATTGAACTTTGAAAAGTGGGACGTTTTTTTGTGAATAACCCGATATATTCCGACCAATCAGAATGACTTTCTTTATATACCAATATAAATATGGAATACGGAATATATATGGACATAAAACACGAATATACAGGGTGGTCCAAAAAAACGGACAAGCATACTTCCACCACCCTCAGTCCCAAACCACTAGTACGAATGGATAGAGAATCTTTCTAGAAGAAAAATAAGGCCATGATACCTCGATTCGGTCCAGTAGTTTTACCTCAAGAGCCATTTTTGTGAAGCAAACTCAGTGGTCCTTAATAACCAACTTACCGGTGAACCGTGAATTCAGCATGATTGATAAAGGGGATAGTTGTTGTTAAGCTTAAATAAAGTTTGATTTTCATGTCCTACATGTAACTGTACTTCATTTTTTGTTTGACCTTTCCACAGGATAATCCTTTTGTCAGTTACAAGGCTACACTGTTGTGTATGCTCTTGATTGTTGTGTATGGAACAATTCACCAAGGGCCTCGACCTTGCTTTACAAAATAGGGTCTGCAGCTCGAACCACTGGACCGAATCGGGATATCTTGGCGTCTTTTTTCTTCTAGAAAGATTCTCCATCCAACGCCATCAGTAATTTTGGGCTCTGGGTAGTGGAAGTATGCTTGTGCGTTTTTTATGGACCACCCTATATACAACAATCCACATAAAATAGCAATTTACAATGTATGGATATAAAATACGAATTGTGTCCAGTCTGGCCTGCCATATACGTGTGCATCTGTTACTCAAGGTCTGTTTGTGTAAGATGAATGTACATGTAATGTAGATAGAGCAAATTTCTTTCCAAGTCAGAGCAGTTGATTCACTTCTCTTTTTTTACTTGAGGACTCTCAACGACCTAGCCATGACAGCCTATCTCCTGTCTTCAAGCCCGTATCTGGCGGTGGAAAAGGTAAGACATGAACTCTTCTTTTTGGTCAGTTTATGTATCACAAAATCACTTGAAACTGAAGCCTTTACATGAAATGAATTGATTTGTGCTGTTGGGTTGTTATACAACTGGGCTGGGTTGCACAAAACTCATGTTAGCGCTAACATGATGTCAGCGCTAACATCATGTTAATTTACGTAAAACGACAATGGATTTTGACGTCATCTAAAATAAAAGTTAGCGCTAACATGAGTTTTGTGCAACCGGCCCCTGGTTCAAAACTACTTGCTGGAAAAAAACAGGCAGAAAGTTTGTTTGTCACATGACATCATCGCTCCCTTTTTCATCGCGGAATGTACATGTATGCGGTGACGGAGGGAGGGAGCATTAAGAACCACTGATTGACACCGAATGTACCGGTATTCGGAAAAGAACATAGCAATGTGCTTAAAAATTACCGTTACGATTATGACGGCTTGACTTTAATTAAAGGACAGTCCAGCAAACCTGAAGACCTGCTTGAAAGTACTTAAGGAAGTAATGAGGCCGGCACTTGAATCCCTATTTCTTACGAAATTCTATACCGGTACCCAGGAAACAAGGAGAGAGGTAAGAACTTAAGGTTAACGGAACTCATTCCAAGATATCGCGATTCTGATGCTCTCACACCCAAAGCCCATCAACAACACAAGTCTCGCGCACCAGAGCCTCTTTCAGCCAATACCTGTGTAGTGGTAGGAATGTGCGAGACTACCAATTGAAAGAAATCGATGAGGCGAAGGATTCCTGGATGTTCTTCCAGCTTTTGACACGATACATGTGTCAACATCCACAACAGGATAAGGAAAGGGACAGGGTTGGGGGTTACACCACAGTTACGGTTATGATTAGGGTTTAGGGTTAGGTTCGGAGGAAATGAGCGGGATGGTGGGGGGGGGAGAAGTTGGCCTTTTCCCTGCGAATTCTTTCTCCAAATGGCATAATGATACAATAATTATTTGTAGGGGAGACCGGGGCTGGTTGTAACAGGGGTAGGTTGTAACAGAGCTAATATTTCCTTGAATATCCACTGGGAAGGGCTGACTTTCCTCACATATATTGACATTGATACCGGCCACCTTTGTACCAAAGGGCATCTGAATGTCCGATTTGACTTTCCAAAAAATCGACAAAAAACGTTTTTAGTACATGAAAGTAAAAAATGACCTGATCAGAAAATCTCTTCTGCTTCACTGCCTGTGCAGTTTTAGAAGTTTGTTTGGATACTATTTGAATAATGATGTAAAGCCTGTACAACTGGTCCAGAGTGATAAGGCCCACTTCCACATGCTTCGGTATTGCAGCCCACATTTGACCTGAACTATAGGTGGGGTTGGTTGTAACAAACATGGTAACATCGTCACCCTGCTAAGATATTTGCCTATCTCACTTTTTCAGGTTTTGATAAAATGGCAAAAAACCAAATTGCTTACCTCACCACTTGGAGATAGGCAAAATTAAGGTTTTCATCAATTCTCACCCCTCATCCTATAGACTGTTCAATCGATTATTTTTTGTAAGAAGAACAGATTTGCTGTGTTTAGAAGTTTATTTAGGAGACAAATACCCGTGTCGTTTTGAAAAACACATGAAGAAGTAAAGGGAAATTTGCCATGCTCACTTTATGAGGTGTGTTACAACCAACCCCGAAATTTTTTGACGGGGCAGGTGGTACCACTCGACTTTGGACCCATTTTTCAGAGACATGGATAGAGATGGCTAAACTTTGTTTAGTGCACAAGTGACCATTGATATCAAATATTCAAAAGACCAAGCAGGTTATAAATACCTCTTGTAATTAGGAAGTAATCGACCTCAAAAGAAAAAGTGTTACAACCAGCCCCGGTCTCCCCTACCGTTGGTAGTACTTTTGATCATCTTTCCAGGTCACGGATATGATGACCAATGTGTTCGACGCATTCCTGGAAAACGTGTTGGAGCTGACTTGGCTTGGCAAAGACACGAAAGACAAGATTAAGCTGAAAGCGTCCCGGACCGCCAGACTGATCTCCAATCCACCGATTTTGACTAACATCACATGGGTTGACGAACATACACCCAAGGTAATCATCAACACATTCCAACAATTCACGGAAAATTTATTTTCCAGATGAGTATCTCTTTGCCCACTTTCGACCAGGCCATTACTTGCCTCTACAAAAGAACAAAGGTACAAGGCACCACAGCTTCCTCTGCATGCGACTGACGTGAACAACCAGAGATGATATCCCACTAATGGCCCGGGATTGGAACCCGGGGCCTGCCGCTTGCTTAATAGAAGGCGTGATAACCACTCCGCTATCAAGGCGAGTGTATGGATACATGTACTTGGTCTTAAACGTCATCGTTGGTTTTAGAATATTTCCAGAGATGAATATTTTGATGGAGTGATGACCGCTATATTTGCCAAGAAGAAGTTTATTATGTCAACAGTTGGCAAGGTGTGGACGGGACTTATGAGGTATTTATTCTGGCGGGAACGATAGGTCTATTCCGTGAAATTTATGATCATTCCCCACAACAGTTTCGGTCAATAAAATAGGCCTATTGGTATCAAACTTTCGGGACGGCTTTCTCTGCTACTTGTGGGCTACACACTGACAGTCCGGCACGGTGAACAGAGGGTATTGGAAAACTATGGATTATGGATCAATGGATTGGACTGAAAAAGTCTGGACTGACAGTCATCACTCTCCACCGCCGTGGACTTCTTGTTCCCATTGTTTAGAGGCACTATTTTTTTGCAGAAGATCGTTTTCTCAACGTCAGCCCGGTGTAACGTTTTTCAGTGTTCCCCATCTGCGAGTGTTCCCCTGCTATTGTCTGATGGAATAAGCCGCGACTCGACAATGGAGGACACAGAGAGAAACGTGTCGATCTATCTGCCAGTGTTTCCGGAACAATAGGGGGAACACTGACACACGGAAACACTGAAAAACTTTACACCGTCAATAAAAACCTGTTGTTTCTTTCAGTCCTCCACTCACTGATTCTGTAGCAGAGGTCAATGCATATTTTGCATTTCTTTTCAACATTTTCCGTAAGTACTGATCAGGTGTAATGACCGAGAATGCCTCCCATATAACAGTCAAAAACCGAGAGATGTGTTTTTCAGTATCTCCCCCATTGTGACGTCGCAGCATTTTCCCGTCAATCTTTTGATGGNNGGGGCAATGAAAAATATTACACCGATATTGGATTCCTAAATAAACTTGGTACACCCCTGATGCAACATCCAGCGTGATCGAGTTGCAACATGTTGCATGCCCGTTTACACATGCAACTTTTATGAAACTTTTTGGTCTCATCAGGTTTTTGCAACAAGCTGCATATGAAAAGTTGCATGTGTAAAGCTGCAAAAGTTGGCAACAAGTTGCAGGAATTTTGGCGGGAACCCTTTGTTCGGCAGCCATTTTGGCCTTAGTAGACGTCACATGATTTTTGCTGTATTCTCATTGGCCAGCGACGTGCAACTTGTTGCAACTTCACCAGAAAATAGAATCTGGATCCTAACTTTGCAACAAGTTGCAGTAGATAATTGCAACATGTTGCATGCCCGTTTACACATGCAACTTTGATGAAATTTTTGGTCTCATCAGGTTTATGCAACAAGTTGCATGAAGTTGCATATGAAAAGTTGCATGTGTAAACGGCCCTTAATGCATCTACATGTTTCGGAAGGGATAGGGTATTTTGATGCTGTGTTTTGTTTTAATAAATCCTTTATTTTCAGAGATTTCAGCTGGCATTATTGCTGCTCCAGTCTTCACCAATGGAGCGCCCATGTAAGTTTACACTCCTCATTGTATCATTCGCCCCGGTCACCATCCAATGAGTTACCTCTAAGAGACTGTATCAAAACCTTTCTTTGATATTAGGTACGTGAACTATGGGGCATTGGGGAGTATCGTCGGACATGAGATTACGCATGGATATGACAACACAGGTACGTACTAAAATGTTAAAGCCTACACGTACATGTAGTTGCTTTCTTGTGAACACTGAAAAACCTTACACCGGCACGCTGATTGGTGAGGAAGTATGCATTTGCTTTTATCTCTGCTGTTTCATGCGACATTGATCAGCAATTGGTTTTGCTCATAATGCAGGCCAACAATATGGTCCTGATGGAGTAAAGCAGTCTTGGTGGTTGAAGTCCGAGTTGGACGAATTCAAGAAAAAGACTCAGTGTTTTGTTGATGAGTTCAGCAAGCTGACAGTGCACTTAGAGAAGGAGAACAAGACATATACGGCAAGTACAGACCAACCTATTTCGCAGTCCGATCAGGATAAAACAGTGCGATTCGTAGATTTACAGTGTGCATAGGGCGATGAATGTGTGCATGTCCTACACCCGACTTACTTCAAATGTGAGTAGGGCCGTATTCACAGGTCACACTTTAGCCCAAAGTATAGCTTAAGTTAAACTTTCTCAATGCTTGAAGCATTGAGAAAAGTAAGACTTTAATGAAAGTGTGACCCGTGCATGAATACGGCCCTTTATTTTCTTGATGATAAGGCCTTGCTACACCATCCAATATTATTCCACAATATAGGCCCAAATGGAATACTGTGCTTCTGGCATGATGGGTACAAAGAAGATTGGCAATAATACAAAATGCCCATTTTGAGCCTCATGTTGTGCAATAAAATTGCACGTGTATGGGCCGCTTTAAGCGACCTACATGTATCTCCACGTGCAATTATTATTGCACAATATGAGGATCAAAATGGGCATTAATATTATTTCCAATCTTCCTTCCGGCATTTTGTCAGAAGCACATGACTTTGGGCCCCATGTGCAATAATATTGTACGTGGATGGACCGCTTTTACTCATAAACTACCAATTGAGATATTCCTTATGTAATGAATTAGTGAAGTGGGCCTACATACTTTTGGTAACGGATTCACCCTCCTTAGAATCTTCACAAATCATTTTTCGTCCGTTTGAAAGTTAACTAAAATTATTCTACAATTATCTTTTCAAAGCTGTGCGCGTATTCTCAGTACTGATTTAATAGAAGAGTGCGATTATCCGGTTACATTCGATTTATCAAAGTGAAATACTAATAAATACGACTTCTTTATTATCAGTTAAATGGCACACTCACTCTTGGAGAGAACATTGCGGACGCTGGAGGTATACGTGCGGGTTTCAAGGGTTACGAGATCTGGAGGAAGGAGAACGGGGACGAGCCCATGCTGGTTGGAATGCCAAAATCTATGACGTGGCAGAAGCTGTTCTTTTTGAGTACAGTCCAGGTATGCATCGTTTGTGTTGTCTACTCCTCCTGGGAGAGTACATTTATGTCTACTCCTCCTGGGGGAGTAGACATTTCCCTTGATCTCACCAACAGAACCTGTCAGTCAGTTAACCAATAGTAGTCACTACGGTCCAATCGGAATGACGAGTGGAGCTATTTAAGGTTAATTGAGCACCAGTCAGGAGAATTTCTTTTGTATTGGTCTGCTGCAACTTCGCTGCCGTCTTTTTGGCGATAAATGCGGCTGCTGCTAGACTCTAGGATGTCGCTGTTCAGTTGGACAATTAATAACCTCAGAAATACGAATATACACATGTACTGTTACTTATACGAATGTCTAAAACTAGAGGCAATCGAAAGATGGAGGACGAACGGTGATTGATACCTTTTACTATTTAGTAGTTTACTATTACTATTTAAAATAATTTTACTATTTAGCATACACTGGCATTTCACACTACTTAGAAGGCAAGATGAAAGTGAAAGTGATATTTTTGACGATGATTCAAACTAGGCCTATTTTTATCGTATTTCACAGCCATTCTGCGAAATAGTAACAGAAAAAGGAATGGAGGGCCTCCTGGTTGACGTACACACACCACCAATAGCAAGGTGAGGATGTTTTAGCTGATAAACGGTACCAAAAAAACACAATAAAATGGCACTGTTGTTTTGGCTGTGAATTTCGTGGGTCGAAAATTGCAAATATTCTGGAAATGGACTTTACATGTATATACATTATCTGTGAATTTCGTGGTGGGAGAGTAACCACATTTGAAGGGCCGCGGTATTTTGAAGTTTGGGGAAGTGAAATTCGCAGAGGTTTGGTTCCACTTAAAACCCATTGAATGTCTTTGCAAGGATTGAGATCGTTACATTAACTGTTTTTTCGACCTTTTGCAATGTACAGAACAATTTGATACTTGAAATATCTTGATAACGGTTTATATTTTCAGGGTCAGGACATGGGTCATGAACACCGATGACTTTTCCACGGCGTTCAATTGCCCGGTGGGAAGTCCAATGAACCCGAAAAAGAAATGTAAAATATGGTAACTCTTGATATTAGTAAGTTATGTAATCCATAAGCCATGAGATGGTAAGATTAGGAGACAAGATACAGCATAGTTGTTTGTATACAGAATTGTTAAGGCGTATTCTAGTATATCAGTATTTATAACCTCTTGTTGTATGATACACTGTAAATGTAAGGAATATTGCAGGAATACTATGTATTCCACGTATACATACTGTTAAAAGCAAAAGAGTAAGAGTGCAGGTATTATAGGTATTACGGTTTTGTATAGTCATCATTTATACGTTTTATTTTTTGTTTTTGTACGGACGAGGCAAGGAAAAGATTCCGGTACTTTTAGCATTGTCGAAGATACTATAAGTACTGTATGCTTTAGGTTTCAGTCACATCACAAAAAGAATGGTTTGATTCCTTTTCATCATTTTATGCACGTCGGGCGTCTATTCAACCACGCCGCTCATCGGTACCGTGGTGAACCAACTCTGGCCTAATTTCCTTTCAAGATCGCACCTCAGAAAATATCTCTCATGTCATGCTGTCGTGAACGCATTATTTATATTGTTATAGCATGCAGTCAATAAAAAGTGCAAAAAGGCCGGGAAAAGATTCCTAACCAAGGCGATTTTGTACTGACCAACCTGCGAGGGCGATGTCAGTCTGTGTGTCGAATGTGAGAGAGATGTGTCAGAAGCTACGGTTACACCTGTTGAAAATACCCGTGTTTTTCAGACCCGTGTCAAACCCCTGTGTACGAAAAGCCAGGTGAGAGGTCACACTACTACTTTGTAGTTAAGTAGCCCGGCGACAGGTGCGCTGCATGCACTGACTCTTCGGTCATTTCTGTATTGGCACACATTGTTGAAGGCGCGAAAACGACGTCACTTAATGGCTGCGCCACCTGTAGCCGTGTTAAGAACTAACGAAAACACGGGGATTTCGAAAAGCACGACGAAGTTGCCGTGTTTCAAAAACCCGTGTTTTTCAGACACGGGTTTCTTGAAGCCCGGCAATTCATAGCGGGTGTGACCGCAAAAAAAACCCGGGTATTTTATAGTGTAACCACGGCTAGAAACTCAACCTTGCAATTTAGATCTTGTAGTGATTATCGAATATTCATGGTCACTGTGAATTTGTTCCTCTCAAAAGCAGTTCATTCTGTCGTCTGGAAGACAAGTAAAGATGCAATTGTTCATAGAATTCAAACAAGGTCCTAGATTGCTATGGTCATTAAAACTGAGGATTTCAAACCAAACCTGTAGTTGCTGATTTTTGTTTCATGAAATCACTGCTGCTGACACATGCACTGACATAATTCTTGGCCCTTCTTTTTACAAATACGATCGACATCCGATCTTCACATCATCAAAGGTCGAATTTTCATGGCATGTTTTCAAGCGGCAGCTACCACCGCTTATAATATGCAACCCATCAACCGGCACGCCGTTTATTCATGATGACGTTGCGCTCGTCCACCTCGGAAGTCAGAATAACACGGCCTAAATTTGACCTCAGTGACCTTTAAAGTAGGTCAAACACTGCCTAAGTAATACCAAATCTTTCCAGCCATTGGGTCATGTGAATAAAGACTAGCGAATGCTTTTACTTGAATTTTTCAGTACAAATCTGAAGTAAAAGCATTTGCTAGCTTTTATTCATATCACCCAACAGCTCGAGAGAAATAGCATATTATAGGTTTTCAGTTTTGTCCCCCTGGTGGAGACATGCCAACACGACGGAGGCCACTGTTGGCCAACATATATTCGCTATTGCAACACATAATGGCGTTACTTCCTTTAAGAAAACACCAACACAGACATTTATCGACACTTCAAAGATCTACATATAAAAATATGGTAACCTTGATGAAGGAAATACTGTACAAGGACCATACATGTATATCTCGATGAATTGGCACCAATAGCTACATGTAATTGGCAGCTATCATAATTGATAGGTATAATCATGCCTCCATTTTAGTTCTAAAATGATATATAACCCAATGATAGAGCCAACCATCCTTCTATTGTATCCTTATATAACCATCTACAACATGACTAGCAGAACTAGGACACCAGTAATTTCTAAACATTTTCAAGAGCACATTAATGTCTCTGATGTATCATCCTAGACGAGCAACCTGTATCTCATTTGAATGATTCTGAGCTGCGGTATCCTACTGACACTAATTGTCCGGTGTAATCAAAAGAGTGGCCCATTCACCGTGCACAATGGGTGGCGCAGTCCCTGAATGAGTACATTAATTCACATGAAAATGATGTTTTTGTAAAATTGGAGGAGTAGGCCTCCGCATATCAAATCGTGACACAGACACGGCGCGTCAATCCTTTTGACACAACGCTGTCCTACTTAGCAGCTCACAGCAAGTTCGGGTCTTGGTCTGATCAGGGGAGGAATACCGTTCGCAGGTAAGTACATCTCATCCGAATTTCGATTTCCAAAGATGAACCTGCAGATCCTGACGATGACAGTCGAAAAAACGTTAAACTTTAGGGTTTATAGTCTGATATCAACAACCATAGAAGTTATCATCCGACTACACACTTTTTTACCCCAATCTATCCTGAAACTTCTCATTAAACCCCAAATGAGCTGCTTTATTTAGCGCTCGATCGAGCATTTCTGACCGGTACCCATTTATAGACCTGAGTGGAGAGAGGCCAGAGAGGAAAAGAGACTCGCCCAAACTCCCCGCCCAGTGGGATTCGAACCCGGGACCCTCTGCCAGCTAGTCGGATGGTCGACCCGAACCACGACACCACCGTGGCTCCTCAGATCCATCAGTCAGTCAGGTGCATCCAGTTTCTGGACGCGGCAGAATGGCAGGCAGAATAATGTAACAACAGAAACCGTTACCAGCGTTGAGGGCTGGAGACGGCCTTTCTGCTGGTGTAACATCTGTCAGTGTTCCCATATGCCACTGTTTCTCGTTATTGTTCAAGGAACGCTGGCAGATAGATCGACACGTCCCAATCGTCATGTCGTCGTTTATTTCGTTAAACAGTAGCAGGGGAACACTCACAGATGGGGAACATTCAAAAACGTTACACTGGGCTTTCGATTCAAGTCGGGGCGGAAAGGACACGTGGAATGCACTTATCTTCAAGTAGTTTTGCAATAACAACTATGGCTCCACCGGTCGTTCCCTTTCTCTTGAGAGTTCCAAAATCTCACGAAGGCCTATTGCATTGGTGACAGGGCAATGTCGTATAATTATTCAGGGAAGCCTTCAAGATTGAACCTCATTTACAGTTCAAACGTGTTGAGGTGGGGTAATTTTACTGATATCAGCAATTATGCGATGTTTATCATGTTTATATGGTTTTGCAGTGACGGAAAATTACTTCAAATATTCTAACAGTTAGTATGGGTGTCATGTGAAGTTCACAGTAGGTTATGTATACGGGGTAGATGTTAGATTTTCCCAAGTATGACTCTGCTCGGTTTATATCAGCATTTATAGATTACCTCCCACTAGACAAAGCGAAAACGCCGTGACCTGTAAGAGATTATCAGTTGTCCGGTCTTCAAGAAAGAGTGGTAGGCCCTGAACAAATTGGGAATACAGGGCGAGTCAACCAAAATAATCCGCAAACAATATTTACTTGTGATAGTAGTTTTGGAAAATTCTATCATGTGATGTGGGCGTTGTCCATGCCCGATGAAAAGGCATTCATAATTCCAGAGCTGTTCATTCAGGAAGCGACTCAGGCATGCCACCAAACATAATGTTCTTTAAATGGAGCGTTAGATTAAAAAAGAAAAGAACGTAAATGAATAACAAGCAAACATACAAGTAATTCGACAGTTCAGATATACATGTAGTGCTATTACATGTAACTTAAAATGCTAGAGCGGCTCACTGACTCGTTCGTAGGCCTACAGGTGTGACAGGAATCAACGTCCCAGGAATGCAAGTCCGCCAAACAATAGCCCGCTATTGTAAGGACATATCCGAATGGTCATGGTCTCCATAGCCATATATTCTAATCCCTCGCTGAACAATAGGACCGGACTTTGATTCCAGGGGGACTTTGATTCCTGTCACACCTGTATCTGACAAACATGCAATCGTCAATGCTCAGTTCGTTGGCGCAGTAGCTACAGGGTATTGGGAGGACTATGGCAAAGATGAGGCTACAGAATAAGTGCTGATAAAGGCTTTTTGAAAGCAAAAGTGGGAATTATTTGATTCAACCAGATATTTGTATTCATTTTGCCAAGAAATGCCGGTGTACCGCTCAGTGACACGAAAACAGACGACTCCACGTCGGAGTTTTCTTGCGCTATTTGGCACTGTTTAGGCCACTCAAGCATGTAAAACGGTGGACATTCGTTTTTATCGTGGACCACAATGCGTGATTCGTATTTAAGGAAACCAACAATGTTGAATTGCCCATTGAAAGCCATTATTGCGCGAGAAAACTCTCACATAGCAGTTTGGCTTTCATCGCCAATGCGTGCAATGAATAGAAAACACAAATACATCATTCGAATCGGATTCGCTATCGATGATTATGCGCA
Organism: Notospermus geniculatus; assembly: GCA_002633025.1. NCBI lineage: Eukaryota > Metazoa > Nemertea > Pilidiophora > Heteronemertea > Lineidae > Notospermus > Notospermus geniculatus. The sequence goes on along the minus strand of NMRB01000815.1, from coordinate 27,588 downwards.
GTTTTAAAATATATTCGACTGAGAATTGTCGCCGAATCACGCGATGACAGAAAGACAGAATAGGCTCACTTTTCAAAGCAGTGATTACTTCGGCCTAATTTCCAGAAGGCTCAGATAAATCCACTTGTGTCAATCATTGTTCACTGTCGATCATACTGCCCCAACTATTGTTCAGGCTAAATTTGTATAAAACGGCTACACAGCTGCTGTGTATAAAGTCGACAAAAGTTTTCCTTTCGTCCGCAGCATTTTGTGTTTCCAGCATTAACTTCCCGGCCTGCATACACAGCAAATAACACAGGGACCTTATTCACAAAGCCCCCGTAACTTTAAGGGCCGTATGCACCAAACGAAGATTATCTTGAACTCAGGTTAAGCCACAATTTTTCCGTTGTTCAGGTTTGCCAGGGCATGATGTGACAATGGAAAAGTTGTGGATCAGCTGGAGTTCCAGATAATCGTCGATATGGGTCATACGGCCCTAAGGGTACGCAAATCCTTTGTCAGGCTCAGGTGAACAATAGGTTGTCCGCAAAAAGACAATAGTTCGCGCACTCCGGTAAGTTACGGGAGCTTCATGAATAAGGTCCCACTCTGAGTACACACAGCAAATAATCATTACAACACATCATGAATAATATATCAGACTACACCCACTTTACTTTGTCAATTGGTAGACTGGTAGACCATGGTAGACTGCGAGTTGTTTTGGATTATCTTATTCATGATTAGGTCAGCCCACGAAAGCAGGGATTATGAATGAAGTCACATACATGTAGGAGGAATTGTTGTATACTCCTTGTTCTTAGAAACGATCTTAGTATTCTAATGAACAACAGAAAATTAATGTATAGAACTGTTTTAATACCTTATAATATAGTGAGTTTTCGCAAACCTGACGAAAAACGAAGTAGGCCTACGAAATACGAAATAAATGGACTTCACTTCAAGGATCAAATTTATTTCTGGAGATGGTTGGTGCCATAAATATCGCCTGTTGCAAGTGCGTCTTTTAGCATATGACGCAAGACCGATAGAGTTGCGGTGTACATGTATATTATTACACTTGGAAATTTACCTTTCGTTTCAACTTCGTAGCTACGAAGTGGAAATTTTAAAATTCTAGGCGCATCAAAACTCTCTCGGTCTCACATATGCTGAAATACGCTCCGGCAGCAGGGGTATTTTATGGTACCAACCATCTCCTGAAATACATAATAGATCATGGAAATGAAGTCGAGTTTCGTATTTCGTACTACGTATATCGTCAGGTTTGCGAGAACTCACTAATACTGGCTTGGCCGTGTGAACGAAGGTGCAAGAAATACTTTCTTTCGAGTAATTCATTTTTGGTCTTATATATTTTTTATGTAAATTAGTATATTATTGAATGCCACCCTCGGTTCAGTAGTAGAACCACAAAGTAACATACTAATGTAGTATTGGCATTAAAAAGGCGCTTCATGTCGATGGAATATTTTGCTGACAGTTCGGTGGAGGAGCTCGGTTCATACTGAACACCGAGGCTTTATTTTTGTTGTTTGGCATGGCAAGGGGGGGGGGGTGTCAATAACCTACATGTAATATAGGCATTTCGTATCGAATATTCTGTGTATTGAATATATCAATGGGAAAATAAAAGACACAGTAGGTGTGTTTTATTCGCCCAAAGTCGTCTGACCCAGTTTTCAGCTTTTGAAGTGACACATAATCGGCTGGCTAAAAGTTTTCGATGTTAATAAAATCGTCTCACGGGTTCTTTTCATTGAAGTTAGCAGGACAAATGAATAAGGGCAGTCAGATCATTTTGACTCAAAGTTTTATTTGATATCTGGACGTCGAATTGAGATAAATAGGCCTATTCCTTTGATGAGAGGGGCTGGGATAAACTAAGTAATAGTCGACTTGATAAGGACATTTAAGTCACCCGTTCTGTGGGCATTTTTATTCTTGGCCAAAATATAAAAGTTTAAGCGATCGCTATTTTTACATAAAAATACAGTACAACTGTACTTATACTTGCAGGTTGATTTAGATAGACGGGTTGAAGATGGAGGTGTCAGATGTTAAGATAGACATTAAGGAGCCAAAGCCAAAGCCAAAACCATCAACATGTCTGGTCGTAGCTGTGATCATCTTGGCTGTATTTCTGGTGATCGCGCTGTTGTTGATAATATTATTTGCTGCTGGAGTTATCGCCACCAAGGTGAGTCATCGGGAAGGTGTTGTTGTACATTTTCATATTGCTTGGATTCAGGCCCCTCTGAGAAAAGCAATAAAGACACCCCCAGTTGACTGTTTTTATGGTCCAGTTTGATCACTGTGCTTAAAAGAAACAGAAAATGAGGAAAGTCGCAAGGATTACAGCTTAATTATATTACATAATCATAAACAAAGAAATTCACCAAACACGAAAAACAGGTACAATTTTCTTGGAGAAGAAGTGAGACATTGAGGGTGTGGCAGCAATGTCACATAGAACCTGGGGTGGCAAGGGTGTCTTGACCTGCTCTTCATGTGCACCATACACGCTCAGTACAAAAAGAAGAAGCAGGAAATCCAAATCCAATATGGCCGCCCTGTTTTGGAAAATCTGGCAGCATTCATGGAATTCACATGCCGAGTACTCTATACATGTACCTGTTGAAAATATTGCTATCCAGTCAACCCGTTTAAATGGGTTGACTAAGTAGAAAAAACCTCGAACTTTATGATCCACATGTCGTTTGATCTTCAAAATGTAACATTTCTTGGGAAAGTGTACCGACTACTAGTCATTTGTTTCAACTTTTTATCTAATTAGTGCGTTCCAAGATGCGTCTCACTCAATCCCTTTTGACTTATAGATCCCGCAAGTGCCTTCATTTTCGTCATATAACTTGTACTTTTATGGTATTTTGACATCTTACAACGCCTGACCACGTTCCAAAAATTCACAACGTCAGCTGGCCCTTAACAATACTCTTGTGGAATCGCTCTTAACTTAATACATGTACATGTGGTCCCACAGTATAGACATACATGTACATCACCTCAACCAGTGCCTATCATTTGTAGCAGGTTATTTACGTGCTCTCGCGATTTCCCAGACTCACGGAGTCTTATAAGCATTAGAATCCATTCACGCGATTTTCGTGCCGCGCGATGTCGCATCCTTTGTCCACGACCAACGCGGCAGAAACAAACAATGCTTTCGAGCGTCTGCCGCTTGAAAATCGCGTGAATGGATAGCCAGCCTAAGGTCGCGGATCAAACCAGCAGTCCTATGTTTGTGAAGTGGTGGGTTCTATACCCTTAAAAACATTATCTTCTTTCACAAGCCGACCGAGACTGTGGTTGCAAAGCAGGTAAGAAATAGAATTTGCCGTTAGAAGTCAGCCTTCCGCAGAGGCACCTTAACAAATGTGTTCTTGCTTCGGTTTTCTTTACGGAGAAATTGAAACAACAGTTTTTCTGCAATAAAATCATAAGTGAGCTTGAATCCTCTATGATTGGTGAAAGTAGTGAATGAGTCATTGGGCTACATGAATAAAGAATAGCAAATGCTTTCACCTTTGGGTGATATGAATAAAAATAAGTACCGGTAATAACTTTTACTCCAGTTTTTGAAGTATTTAGGGTAAAGCGGTACAATTCTAGCCCCCTTTTTGGTTTTTTAAGGGTTTCACCACCAAAAAAGTTGAATATCAACATGAAATTTGGCATGTAGGTAGTGATGCAAGTAAGATGGATGGTTCAATTCAAAATAACTTTTTAACTAAAGCCCTTTTTGAGAAATAAATTATTTTTAAAAAGTTAACAGGGGCTATAGTTGTACCACCGAAGTGGGGCATTTTTTAGAATGAATGCCAAAGTGAGGCACAGTTTCCAAGAAATGAGTTCATTTCTACATCTACATGCATGTAATTGAGTGCTATGATATAAATTTTGAAGGTTTGGGTTGACTTTTGAGTTTCGAGGGAGTACAATGACCCCCCTCACAGGATGTCACAAAAATAGCTAGTAGCCAAAATTCACTGCCAACACAAATGAATAAAACACATTCTCTTAGAGTAAATCACCTTTTCATCACAATTACACTTGTTTAGAGTGTCTGCTATCTTTCTCTATTGTACCATGGGGGGGGGGTCGGGGACATCAACAGAAATGAAATTTTGTAGTAAGTACATTCACCCTTTTGTTGAAGTCAGAGATTATCCTCTGCACATCTTGATCTCCTACCCCAGGTCCAATTAAGTGACCAAGGTGAAGGGCTGCCGTTCACATCTAAACCAGAATTTTTGGAAAAATTATTTCTACTTGATTTACTCTTATCTGACCTGAAAAATAAAATCGATATCTGGAATTCATCCGGAACCTCTCCAAGATTGATACCCGGTCGTTGTCCCCTCCCCCAAATAAAACAAGCATTCCCGAGAAATCGGGTCAGAAAAACCCAAAAGGCAGGGAAGTTCTAGGTCTGCCCTTATAGT
>NMRB01000814.1:204997-273452 GCA_002633025.1 Notospermus geniculatus | reverse complement strand
CTTATTTTGATACGCATGCGCATTGAGTCATTTCCGTAAACTGCGCACTCTCAAATTTTAGTGAAATTTTTTCAAATAACTTATCCATCTTCTCATTTTACAACACTTTACAGTAAATTAAAGAAATTGAAAGTCTATCTCAATTCTTTGATGTATAAATTTAAAACATAACTGCGATAGTTTGTGTTTCCTTTGGAATTATTGAGATACACATTTCTAGAGTTTTTCCAATATGGCAGCGCCCTTGAACAACGTCCCGTGCCAATTTTCCGATTTTTAACTTCCCTGTCTGCTATTGTTACTCACAATCAAAGTGCCATTAAGTCATAGAATTGTAGCTTACGTGTTTGTTCTCTGAATCTGTAAGTGAACCCTCGTGAATTTGTCAATTTCTGTGAAATATTGTGAATAATCAGATGTCCCTGTATTCATGTACAGCATAGGCCTACCTAGGCCTAGCCTACTCACTACTGTACAATCATGATGTACCGGTACAATGTATGTATACACAGTTGAGACCAAACGCTTGATCAGGCCATCTCCTGATCAGGCAAGGTAGCCTGATGAAGCCATGTGGATAATTTCCTGTTGTTTTTTCTTGTATGTTTTTTTCTTCAAGATTTTCAGTCTAAAGCATGTGATCCACTGTTTAAAAGCAACCAGTAACAAAAGTATTTTCATTCAAAATCGTGTTGGTGTTTTTTAACAGATTTTCCATTCATCAGGCAACGTCCGCCATATTGCAGGTAGCTTGATGAGGCTACATCCTGGTATTCTCCAGCTTCTGCTAATGGAAAACACCTTTTGATTTGACACACTGATTACGTCATAATTCCACGGTAGATAAGAGAATTGCACGGTGAGATCAAAGTATGGTATAAACACATGCTTTTAGTCATATGACATTTTGTTTCGCTTGCGGCCACTTTGTTTCTTCTTTGTTTCTTTCTGATTCTTGAGATGGTTGCCTCATCAAGCTACCGATATTGCCTCATCAGGAGAGGTTGCCTGATGAAGCCATATGGCCTGATCAGGCATTTGGTCTGGTCTGTACATGTAGGGTAGGCCTACTCATACTGTACATTCTCAGATCACAGGTTCTTGTGGTTCGATACTATAGGCCTACTAGGGGACCACAGGTCCTTACACGCCCACTTCACTGAGAATGTATATAGAAAAACAAAAGGTATGACACTTCGCAAACTAGCACCCCGACCTCCCCACTTCAAACTGCCGTCAAACCTATAGGCCTATTTCCCAACTGATTGCCACGATTTTTGGCAGGAGTGATCTCCGATATATATATATTTATTCCACAATGAACACAACTTAAACTTTATCCGAAATCCGGTGATTTTGATCGCGAGTTGCGATCACCAGCAAATGCACAAACCCATAATCAGGAAGCGAGAGAGAGCAATTATGTACTTTTATTTACTTCCGTGTTTATATTTGGAGCAGCAACCAGTCAGAAAGGCGGCTCTGTAAAGTCGCGCATGCGCAGTAATTGCTCTCTATCGCTTCCTGATTATGGGTTTGTGCATTTGTTGGTGATCATAACTCGTGATCAAAATCACCGGATTTCAGATAAAGTCATCTGTTAAAGTTGTGTTCATTGTGGAATAAATATATCGGAGATCACTCGTGCCAAAAATTGTGGCAATCGGTTGGGAAATATAGGTTTGATTGTGGTTTGAAGTGGGGAGGTCGGGGTGCTAGTTTGCAAAGTGTCATACCTTTTGTTTTTCGGTACATTTTCAGTGAAGTGTGTAAGGACCTGTGGTACCCTAGTATAGTATCGAACCACAAGAACCTGTGCTCAGATCAGAGACGGCGCTACGATGGCAGAGCAGAGCCAGCCCACTGGGGGAGCTAGGCCTGTATTTGGCTAACAGTCCTCCTTGCGGTATATGATGTTACCAGGGTGCGTGCAAGGTCTTAAAAAGTCTTTAAAAGTCTTAAATTTGGCACTTCCATTTTCAAGGCCTTAAAAAGTCTTAAATTTGATAATTTCTGTGGGGAGGTCTTAAAAAGGTCTTAAATTTCATATCAAGGCGGTTGTAAAAAAATTGGCANACCTCCCACCCAAGCAGCCTACCCACCTTCTTGGCCGTGTCGATCCCTGTCATTTTTTCCCTTGCGGAAACCCTGCCAGAGATCTGTCCGGGGGCTTCATTTAGAAGAAAATAGGTCTTAAATTTTGCCGATACTTGGTCTTAAAAAGTCTTAAAAAGGTCTTAAATTTGGTGCTCCACAGGCTGCACGCACCCTGTTACACACTACAGTTCAGAAGATGTCATGATATGAGAAATATTTTAATAAATAGGCAAAGGCAAGCCGAAGGGCCTCTCAGTTTCATAACTTGATTGACACCAGATGGCAGCACCGTCCAGTGCCCTCGCCTCTGCAGCACCCAACATCATCTCGTCCATCCTTCTTTATAGGTTGATGACAACTCACTGACAGCCATGACAACATTTTTCCAGCTACTCAAAGGAAATGCCCAATTTTGGTCAGCAGCTGCAATTTCAGGTCTAATCGCGATAAGACTGGGGAACCAGACTATCTTCCTTAGAGAGTACCGTGAAAAACTCCTTCAGGCATACAAAGATGGTGTGGAAACTCCTGTTGATAAACACACAAAAGAGCTGTGTCACAAGGTACGGTATGCATAGGAATTGAATGGAAACAGGTGTTAGTTCTACATTTGGGTTTCAGCTCAGTCTTTTCGAGAGTTTCAGATTGTAAAGTTCCACTTGAAAAAGACCCCGGTTGGGGTCGAAAATTCGTGAATTCTGGAGATTGACTTCTTGCTTATTATCATTTTGTGTGTCAATTTTGTGCTATTCTGTATCTGGAATTGAATGGAAATGATGTGAATCAATGAACTGGATCAAATTGCAGAAAGGTCAGGGTTTCCACCAGAAAAAATATTTAGGGGGGGACAATGAGGGTGCCTCTGGCCGAAGTGGGCGGTCTGGGGGCTGTCCCCAGAAAAATTTTTTCCAGAAGCCCGGAGATGCATTTTCCAAGCATTTGAGAGCTTTAAACTTCTGTGTAGATATCTTTGACTGTTGTGTCTCTTGAACGAAAATAAGGGCAATTTAAAGACACTACTCTGCAATTATGGGGGGGGGGGCAAGTCCCCCTTCAGATCATGAAAGGGGGGCTCCTGCCCCCCTTGCCCCCCTCTGGCGGAAACCCTGAAGGTGTCCTCCATCTGTGAATTGCTGTTCACAGAGGATTTACATGTTATATTTGAATGATAACTCCTTCATCTGACAGATCTATTTCAGTTGTTTTGTGACAACTTTAAAGGGAGACTCCACTCATTGTAAACTTTTGAATTTTTATCAATCCATGGAGACTATTGCCATTCGAGTTGTGATGTCACTAGTGTCAATAGGCTAACGACCTAGAGCTCTGTCTGCAGTTTTTTCTTTGCGTGCTGAAAACTAGGTCTTGATTCTTTGAAGTACATTATATCAGGCACGCATTTTGGGGATCTTCACGAGGCTATGAGAGCAGAGACCTCTACCTGCACAGTCCTAACACTTTGAAAATGTCGTAAAATTCAATACTGTGAGGCTTTAACGTAGATTCTTATGTGTTATTCTCACATTTCAGGTCATAGATAAGTATGAATTGAAACCAGAAGTCGAGGCCGACACTCATTTATTTACCTGCCTTTCCCAAGATCCTGTGTATAAGGGAAGCACCCACCTTCGTACAGGATCTATCATCGGGCTACCAGCTAATTTTGCGTACAAATCCATCGACAACATTGAGACTTCAAAAATACAGATTGGACAAAAAGCGATTAACTGGGACTCTCTGGAAGGAAAGTCATTCGCGGAGTCTTTGATTCTGAGTGACAACGCCAAACGATTTGTCATGGCAAGGCAGATTAATTATTTACAGAGTTTGTATATTTATATTGACAATGGTTTGGTTGTGTTGTTCTCTATTCTGGCTTACTGGGGTGGACATGCAGCCAATGTCTTGCTGCGTCTGCAGCAGAAACTTCCCACGGGATTACGCGTAATCATGTACTCCTGTTTTGCATCGATAGCTGCGACACTTTATTTCATAGCCAAGGACGAATACTACTGTTATCTGGATCAAAAAGTGGATCGCAAAGCTGCTGCGCTTGGGAAAGGTTTCGCCTCAGGGGGCGTCGAATACTACACAAAGGAATTACAAAGAAATAAGGCCCTGAGAATCCTTCTTGGAGATTACGGTCAAAAAGTCTACACGCCGTATGGGAATTATGTCAGCCTCTGGCGCTTACCTCACGCACCCCCAACAACACGTAAAGCTGAACTTGAACGTTATCTTCTAAAGGTATCAAACGATGAACGCCCTGAGACACTAGTGAGCGATGGTGTAACTAGTGAAAGTTGAGTTGTGTCCACTTGTAATCGTACGTGCCAGTACCAACATATTCTTGAAGTTGAAAGTCCTGTTTTCATTAAGCCTAGCGTAGATAGCACTTGCGACTGGAAACAACTGATCTGATCAGTCGATGGCGATGTACGCGCTCAGTCGCAAGCCCGCAATGACTGGACGAAACTGACGACAACTATAGTACGTTTAAATCATCTGGAGCTCGATGGGAGGACCTTTGGTTGTCAGGCAGACCTTGGTATTGTTGGTGAAGTCTGGCTATTGACAAGCGCTTTATTGACAGGATACTGCCAGCCAATCCCATGCCTGTGGCTCAGTTCAATTTCAAATCAAGGCCCAGTTGCATGTTCTATTTCGAAGCAAAGTTCAGCTGGTTAGAAAACAATGTGCATTGGACCGTTTAGAGTGAACCCTAAGTTCATTGTTGTCTGGTTACTAGGGGTTTGATTGACATACGCCCCATCGAGCTCCAGATGATTTAAACAGACTTTAGTCGCTAGAAAGTTGAACATGTGCAACTGGCGGCGACTACTGGCGAAATCTCAGTTCCAGCGAGTCGCAAGGGCACGTAGATCAACCGTTTCTGGTGACTGATCAGTCGCCTCCAGTTCCAGCTATATCCTCCCAGTCACCAGTAGTTCAGTGGCGACTAGTTGTCACCAGTCGCAAGTGTGATCTACGCTAGGCTTTACAGCGGATTCCACTGGAAGTTTGTGACGAGCGTGTAGTTTTCACAGGGTTTTGGATAATCCTTTGATGGTTTAACAATACATGACCTAATGCATGGTTTAACAATACATTAGGGTGCCTCTGGCCGAAGTGGGCGGTCTGGGGGCTGTCCCCAGAAAATTTTTTTCCAGAAGCCCGGAGATGCATTTTCCAAGCATTTCAGAGCTTAAAACTTCCTGTGTACAGATCTTTGTTCGACTGTTGTATCTCTCGAATGAAAATAAGGGCAATTTAAAGAGACTGCTCTGCAATAGGGGGGCAAGTCCTCTGGCGGAAACCCTGAAGGTGTCCATCTGTGAATTGCTGTTCGCACAGGATTTACATGTACAATGTTATGTTTGAATGATTTATTAACTCCTTCGTCTGACAGATCTATTTCAATTGTTTTGCGACAACTTTAAAGGGAGACTCCACTCATTGCAAACTTTTGAATTTTTATCAATCCATGGAGACTATTGACATGAGTTGTGATGTCATAAGTGTCAATAGGCTAACGACCTTTGTTGTGAATGAGCTAATACCGGTACTGTGACTGCCTAGGCCTATTGGTTGTGCCTTCATAAATATGCATTGAGCACATACATGTATGACATCACATGTGCTGTGCAATGGTCCCCTTGGGATGTACATGTAATTTAACACTTAAAATGATGAGTTTGCTGATGTCAACCTGTTCACAGTCAGGCCACGCTTATTTTATTTGTTGGATTACGGATTTTTACCTCAGAATGCAAGTATGGTAGGGAGAAAAAAATAAAATAAAAATGTATTCCTTGTTATTCGCTGCCTGCTTCACTGTCACTCGAAGGTAAAAATATTCCCCATCAGCTGTCTTGGCTGTTCACGTTCCTGCGCAAGGCATGCTGGGAGCGATGGGATGGGGGGTGTGTGGTAAAACACCTGAAGATTTTTAGCAACCATGTGGAATTGCATAATTTTTCAAGTGGATTTAACGATCAGCACGGAAAAAAATTGTTTTCATGTTTGCTGGGGCCGACGGGGGGGAAAGACTGCCGAAAATGGTAGGGCAGGAACTTTTTTTTCTTCACTTTCTGGTTTTTTAGGGTCGGCGGGTCCATAATCCAACAAATAAAATAAGCGTGGCCTCACTCCCAAACATATTTGTTGGAATGCCTATGTTCCTAAATGGTCTCACTCCCAAATACATGTACATACTGGTATAGCGTTTGCCAACTTCCATGCCTGTTTGCGAGGTTTTATTTTAATTTAGGCTGGGGATATTTACCCGACGGTCGGTCCCGCAGGTAATGAATTTCGTCTTGCAGAAACGACGGTCGTTTCCGCAAGTAAATATGCTGTCTTGCAGACCCGACCGTCGTGTCCCCAGTACAGAGCTTTTCTTGCGGCCCCGACGGTCGTATCTGCAAGCCTAATTTAATATCTTCGAGCCCCGACCCGTCGTGGCTGCAAGCCCAAATTATCAGCTACGAGACCCGACCGTCGTTTCCCCAGTACGGAGCATTTCTTGCGTCCCCGATGGTCGTATATGCGTGCAGAATGATTTTTTTCTTCGTACAGTGACCGTGATGTAAAATTTTCTGCACCATACTTCAACAGTGCGCACTGCAAAGGCCTAAAATGATAATCGGAATGGTCAGTTTAATTTTTTTCTTAACGAAGTCCATTGTCCCCATGCATATTCTCCTTTTACAGTAAATGTTGACAGCTGCTGTCTGATGAAAAAATATTTTTCAGAGGTCTAGGGGGCCTAAATTTTTTTCATCATTCCGGCTCAAGAATGCAAGAATGCAAGGTTCACCATTTTCTGACAGTCACGCGGGGTTGATATTGATAACAAATCGACAAGAAAAAATAAAACTACAAAAAAAATTGATAGAAAAAAGCAGCTGTCCTGACGGGATTCGAACCCGTGGTCTCCAGTTTGATAGCCACGCACGCCAACCACTAGGCTGCTGGACCTATGCGTTCATTTGGGGGAATCATTACACTTTGCTCCGTCGCGTAGGCCTAAATCTCGTCGGCTCCCCAAGAATTTTCATAAATTGGAGACACGACTGATTGAGATTTCAGTCGGTTCCACAAGGAAATTCCATGAATTGGAGACCCGACTGGTTGAAGTTTCAGTCGGGTCCGCAAGAAAATTTTATGAACTGGGGAACCGACGGTCGGGTATATATCCACTGCGTTTAATTTAAGCTGAATAAACCTTGTCCCTTACAAAAAAAGTTCTCCCGCTGAACATTTACACTACTTACATACCGCTTGTAGCGTGTATATGAGGTTCTGAACTTAACAGCAACTGGGTGTCTCAGTGCCAATATGGCGGCCGGGGCCAATGAATCACAATTTTCTCTGTTTGAAAAAGCTTCTCCTGGGGACTTTTTCCAGAATAAATGATTTAGAAGGGAGTATTTTTGATGATTCTGCTAATGAGGATTTAGGAGATTTTGAACTTGATGAAAAATAATTATGTGGTGGAGGTCAGGACCATGCCCAAAGATGGTAGTTTTCTTTAAAAACCCCGACCAATTAGGGTTTTTGAAATACCAATTATGTAACCGTCAACAGGTTTAAAAAATATGACAAGTTGCAGATATCAATGAATTTTAATGTATTAACGATATTTAAGGTCGATCTATAGTCATTGGGTTTTCCCCCAGACAAGCGCATTCCAAGCGACCCACTGGTGTGAAACTGAATGAATAATAATTGCCTCTACTCTGTTCGCCAATTTTAGACCGCATTACCACTGAAATAGATTTTATTGTTGTCAGTCAATTATAGGCCTTGGCATTCAATGGTCCGCTGATTTGCCCACGTAATATTTGGAAACGCACTATAGTGAACGTGTGTTGCAAATAGTAAACAAACCCACGTGAAGAATAAAGTTTCAAACTTTCGAGCAGTTTTTCTTCCACTTTTATAAACATTTTTCAAACTTTGAAAATGGAAATGTGTTGTTCACCAAATGGAGCTTGTCCGTATAACAGCCGATTCTGGGTTTTTGAAGTAGATGTCCGCGAAATTCACGAAACAAAGAAAATTTTGTGGAGTAAAAGCTAAACTTTGTTAATTATAAGCATAATTAACATATTTTTTAAAAATCTGCGTTTATACGGACATGCGCTAGGTATGGCTGCATCTTTTTCAACAGAGTTTGCTTCGATGCGACATAGCATGTTGACGTAAAATTGCTCAAGGAAATTTTTTCGGCCTTTCAAACAAAGTCATTTTTCTGGGCAATCCGGAAATAGGATCCAGTTATTTAGCGTGAAAGTTCACTTAGATACTTCATACGTAACGTACCGGACCAGAAATGTTTTTGTAATCATTGTTATCAATGAATTATCACGAGTTTAAGTTGGGCAGTTCGGCGCCACGCAATGGGTATAGATCGACCTTAAAAAAATCAAAATTTTACACAATGAATGGAGTGGAGTCTCCCTTTAAAGCCACACTGTATTGAATTCAGAAAGTGCTTACGTCCTCCGACGTTAGTGTAGTGTAAAATGTTCTATACTCTATCTGAATACATTAGAGCTCTGTCTGCAGTTTTTTCAATGCGTGCTGAAAACTAGGTCTTGATTCTTTGAAGTACATTATATCAGGCACGCATTTTGGGGATCTTCACGAGGCTATGAGAGCAGAGACCTCTACCTGCACAGTCCTAACACTTTGAAAATGTCGTAAAATTCAATACTGTGAGGCTTTAACGTAGATTCTTATGTGTTATTCTCACATTTCAGGTCATAGATAAGTATGAATTGAAACCAGAAGTCGAGGCCGACACTCATTTATTTACCTGCCTTTCCCAAGATCCTGTGTATAAGGGAAGCACCCACCTTCGTACAGGATCTATCATCGGGCTACCAGCTAATTTTGTGTACAAATCCATCGACAACATTGAGACTTCAAAAATACAGATTGGACAAAAAGCGTTTAACTGGGACTCTCTGGAAGGAAAGTCATTCGCGGAGTCTTTGATTCTGAGTGACAACGCCAAACGATTTGTCATGGCAAGGCAGATTAATTATTTACAGAGTTTGTATATTTATATTGACAATGGTTTGGTTGTGTTGTTCTCTATCCTGGCTTACTGGGGTGGACATGCAGCCAATGTCTTGCTGCGTCTGCAGCAGAAACTTCCCACGGGAATACGCGTAATCATGTACTCCTGTTTTGCATCGATAGCTGCGACACTTTATTTCATAGCCAAGGACGAATACTACTGTTATCTGGATCAAAATGTGGATCGCAAAGCTGCTGCGCTTGGGAAAGGTTTCGCCTCAGGGGGCGTCGAATACTACACAAAGGAATTACAAAGAAATAAGGCCCTGAGGATCCTTCTTGGAGATTACGGTCAAAAAGTCTACACGCCGTATGGGAATTATGTCAGCCTCTGGCGCTTACCTCACGCACCCCCAACAACACGTAAAGCTGAACTTGAACGTTATCTTCTAAAGGTATCAAACGATGAATGCTCCGAGACACTAGTGAGCGATGGTGTAACTAGTGGAAGTTGAGTTGTGTCCACTTGTAATCGTACGTACCTGCCAGTACCAACATATTCTTGAAGTTGAAAGTCCTGTTTCCATTAATGCAGCGGTCAATGGAAACCCTGTACCCCCTGGTCAGGAATTCGACAGAATTTCGACGGTCATCGAAATTCTGTCGAAGTCTGAATTAGCAAAACATCTAAAACCTGTCAAAATGAAGAAAATACGATGGTGAATAATCGTCAAATGCCGGAAAAACGTGGATATGTTTTTAGGTGAATTCCTGTCGAAACAGATTATGAAAGCGTGTCGAAATCCTGTCGAAATAATACACGTCGTTGGAAATCATGCACAGCTGTAGCATATTACCGGTACCGTATATACCGAACGTTGTGGATGCGCTGCTGTCTCCTGCCAGGTTCTGCGGGAAAACGTGCAGTTTGTAAGATTTTGCTGAAAAAATCGATGCTTGATGCCTATAAAGCTTTGTGAATTTCATAATACATGTAGCCTTTCTAACAGTAGTTGTTGTAATGTGGCGGGTACATTTGTCTGGAAAAGTTGAGACTATGTGCGCGAGAACAAGTTTAAAAGTATTTCAAAATGCACCATGACAGTGGCAGGGTATTATGACCACCTTGATTATTTTTTCCATCATGTAGGCCCAAGTTCCCAAGGTGAACTTCTGTCGAACTGTTTTCAAAGCAAGGTGAAAAAGTGATGAACTCTGACCCCACATGCCTGGGGGGGAGCTGTGAATTCCTGTCGATTGGTTTTGTGTCCTGGGGTGAACAAATGTCGAAATCCTGACCCCCAGCTAATTCCTAAGTGTCGAAATAACATCGAATTCCTGACCAAGGGGGGTACAGGGTTTCCATTGACCGCTGCATAAGCCTAGCGTAGATCGCACTTGCGACAGGAAACAACTGATCTGATCAGTCGATGGTGATGTACTTGCTCAGTCGCAAGCCCGCATACATTGCAGTGACTGGACGAAACTGAGGACAACTAGTCGCTAGAAAGTTGAACATGTGCAACTGGCGGCGACTGGCGAAATCTCAGTTCCAGCGAGTCGCAAGGGCACGTAGATCGACCGTTTCTGGTGAGTGATCAGTCGCCTCCAGTTCCAGCTATATCCTCCCAGTCACCAGTAGCTCAGTGGCGACTAGTTGTCACCAGTCGCAAGTGTGATGTACGCTAGGCTTTACAGCTGATTCCACTGGGAGTTTGTGACGAGCGTGTAGTTTTCACAGGGTTTTGGATAATCCTTTGATGGTTTAACAATACATGACCTAATGCATGGTTTAACAATACATCCAAATGCCTCTGAAAACTGCTCCGCTCGCTGCAAACTGCAGTGGTCTCGGTGGTGGTGAAAACGGGTCGTTATATCTGAACAAGTTCATCAGGAACTTCAGTTGTTCATGAGGAGAATGTAGGCCCTAACTCCAAATGCATGGAAGCCAGATGATGTGTGAGCCACTCCACCAAAAGCAGGCACTGTCGCCAGCTAGGACTTTAGGCCCAATCAGGCACAATCTCTAATCACTGCTGTGCACGACTAGGCCTATTGTCAACCTGCAGAGACATACATTTCAGCTATTGTGTTGTAAGGTTGTTAACCCTTTCCTCAGTTGCGACAATTACCTACTTTTGCTAGAGCATATCACATGTGAGAAGTCGGCCCTCCATTGTGCTACAGTAATACCATAAACTAGTTTATGATGAGATTGATCATGATTTGTTATGGTACACCATGTACACATTCTGTCCAAACCATATTTGAAAAATTAAAGATAATGTATCACGGGTATTTTCGCGGGCCACGAAAATCATTGTTTATTTACATTTTGTTTGTTTGTGTCCAGTTTTTCTTTGTCTTATGAATAATTTGTCGGTGGCATGCCCCTCTAGAAATTCTTTCGACACCGAAAGTATTCAATTTGGTAAGTTGGCATGTCCCATAAGTCCAAAATAACATAATGTAAACATCCATGTTTACAAACATTGAATGTAAACAATGAAGTCACGATACATTATCTTTAATAAAGTGCACTTAGATGTAATCTTATTTTTTTGTTGTTGCTTCATGATCTGCGGGGACGTTTCCGTCAGAAATTCTGGGGTAGGAGCCTAGCCTGTCGATACAATCCTCCCCCTCCATAGCAGATTTAGGGATTCCACCCCACAAGTCCAACATCCCACATATCCGACAAGTCCGAAGTACCACAAGTCCGACATCCCACAAGTCCGAAGTACCATAAGTCCGAACTCCCAACCCCTTCTTGTCGGACTTATGGGATGTCGGACTTATGGTACTTCGGACTTATACCTTTCTCTGAACGTCGGACTTATGATACCTTTCTCTAAACGTCGGACTTGTGGGATGTCGGACTTGTGAAGTGTTGGACTTATGGGGGGACACCGATTTAGGTGCACAGTGGTCCCCCCCATGGCAGAGTGATGGTTTTCCCCGGGTGGTTTTTGTGCCTTGGATGCCTAGAAAACACACATTTTGCATCTTCGTTTTGAAAATTTTCTGGGGCGACCCCCCCCCCCCCCCCTCTGCCTCGGTGCACACACTCCCCTTTCCGGAAATCCTGCATCTGCCCCTGTCCTCAGCATTACACATTTCCTCAAATGGCCTGCTGAGTAATTTGAAGAAGAATAAAAAATGACTGATCCTTGAAAAAAGCGTAACGGTAGTCATAAGTCCAAGAGCTGACAGAAGTCACCACTATCGGACGTTCTGTCTTCGGCAGCCGAAGATGGATGCACGGCTGTGGAGGAATTGGTCAAATGTACCACATTCAATACATTGTTTACCTATATCCCTATATCCAAGGATGTACATGATGTACACAGTATCAAAAATGAGCGGGAAATAGTGAGTGAAAGTTCATGAGTTGTTAAAATTCACGTAACCGGTAATTCTGAGAGTGCAGTAAGCTACCGGGTAAGGTGTTTTCCACATTGAACTGGCCAAAGGTATTTTGTTAGATTCAGGAATCCTGGAATAGGAATGTGACCAGATCACATTTACGAAGAGCTTGGAGGAATTATCAGTGATTATACTGTATTATACTGATTATACTGTATAATTCCTCCAAGCGAAGAAGAGGTACCGGTAGCTACCGTATTTAGGCCTATGCGTACATGTATTTATTATATGAGGCGCCATGTGGGAATTTAATTGTTTACCAAAATTATTTGAAATAATAGGCCCCTATTATTGTTTCAAACCATAAATGTACCGTACGTATTTTGACTTAGCTACCGTATTTCATCCAATGAAGGTGTACACAAAACCATGGAATTATTTTTCAAACCAGCAATTAAACGAAACATGATTTCATTCCCATGGGATGAAACAGACAATCATGGTTTTGAAAACATACCGGTACCTTTCAAACCATAACGAAATTATTTCAAACCATTAAGTTCATGCAAATTCATGGTTTGGAAATCACGAAAATCGGCAAAATTCTTGGTTTTCAAACCACAATAGTACGGTGGCCCTGACATGCCGTGCATATATTTTTATCCGCATTACAAAATTCTGAACATTATTGCATTTTTTCAATAATTTCCACCCGGGTGGAAAACATTTACACCCGGGTGGAAAACATTCTCACCCGGGTGGAAAACATTTTCACCCGATAATTGGAAAACATTTCCACCCGGGTGTAAAACATTTCCACCCGGGTGAAGAACAATTTTTTCCACCCTCCACCCGGGTGGAAAACAATGTTTTCCACCCGGGTGGAAATTACAGGAAAATTACAATAATGATTAGAATTTTGTAGTGTGGACAAAAATATATACATGGCATGTATGGGCCACCATAGAATAGAAACTCGTTATGGATTGTAAACAATGAACCATGATAATCCGCAAAAGCATGGTTTCGGAAACCATGATTAGTACCGTACTGCAAAACTCATGGTTTACAAACCATGGAAATGTCAAATCCATGGTAGGCCTATGCGTATAATTGTATGCGCAGTGGAACAATGGGTTTTTTATCCCGGGTTTTTTATTTGGCCCAGTTTTCAAGGTCACAGAGGTCAAAGTGGCACATTTCGTGGCTATTTGACATAGAGGGTTTTGATTTGGTGTGAAGATATATCTAGGCCCCGTCTACAAGTGCACCAAATTTCGACCCAATCGGACTTCAAATATGGCCGCTAGGAAGCCATCTTGAAAAAAGGACTTTGACCCATATCTCATACATGTCATAAGTAGGAGTAAGTTGGATGATGTAACCTTGCCAAATCAGGTATCTACATGTAGGTACCGGTAGGCCTACCTTCTAAACGTACATGTAGGCCTATGGCAAATTTCAGTTAGAATGGACGTCAAATATGGCCACTGGTCAGCCATCTAAAAATTCTTGAAAAATTTACTTCGGGCCATATCGAATCAATAGTGAAGGTTAAGATGGTTTTATGTTGCCTAAATATCTATATAAGTATCCTCTACATTTTGACCTACTTCTATGACCTACCGACCTACTGACCTACTTAAAGACCAGTTGAACTACACCTCAAGTCAACTGTCAGCTGAGCGCCAGGCCCACGGGCCTCTTGTTGACATCTGCGGCCAACACAGGAAAGCGGTTTGCTCACACCACTAACCCCTTCTGACGGTCTTTGACTGAGATTATGTCATTGATTAAATTATTGCTGATCAGATGAAATAAGCTTTATAAGTATCTTGTCTGTACTGATTCTTCATCATTCACCATGAGTGTCACAGTTTTACTTCACCATAGACTTATCACAGAGGTGAGCACAATGGCCCTGGCCATCATTTTGGATTTCATTGTTATTACAGGGGATGAAAATCAAAATGGAACATCGTGATACCGATACTGATAGTGATAACCATCTGAAAATGGTCGAAACTCCCAAATTTGAGATTGGCTGTCATGGGACGTCAACCGTGTCCAGTGGTCCACCACACATCGACCCACACTCTGTAGAGTATGATTTGGCATTATTGGATCTTGCTCTCAAAAACGAAATCAAAGATGAACTCCATGATGACAATTGTGAAGGAGCTGAATCATACAAAGATCATGAAGCTGAACAATATGACGTACCGGTACCTGATATTAAAGTCAAACTTCAAAGAGCAAACACTGTCAATTGTGAGACTGCAGAGAATGAGTCTTGCCCGTCTATAACTCTACCTTTGACTTTGACTGGAGTAAAAGAAGAACCCATGAATGATAGGCCTAATATCGAAACTGATGAATATTGCAAGTTCAAGATGAGTGATGTATCTGGCGTGACTGGTGAGGAGAGTCGGACTTGTCGGAATGGCTGCTGTCTGATATTGGAGGAGCGTAAAATCGGTGTGGTCATGCCAGCAGGATTCGACGATGGACTGAAAACAAAACAGAAGGAACATGATGATGACTTGGTGTCTTCAGTTGTGGATCGTTTCATACCAGATCAGACATTGGTAGGTCAGAGTGGAAAATGTAAGACTAAATCGGATGATGCCGATAGCAAGGCTTGGAATCTTGAATCAATTTCCAGTCTTTGCCGTTTGACGGGCGGGATTTTGCATGCACCTCGCAAACAATAGAATTTCTATTGTTTGCGAGGCGCATGCAAAATCGCACCCGTCAAACGGCAAAGACTGAATTTCACTTCAGCCGTGTTCTCACCTAAATCTGTTCTGAATCGCATTCCCCAAAGTGAAGTGCGGAAAATGATTCAGCATATCGATTTGGGAGTGAGCATTCACACACGCCATTAAGAGCGTTTTGAGGTTGTGCCAAAGCGATTGCGCGATTTAGTACCACGTATGATCACATCACATTGTCGCGGAGGCGACGATCACCACTACAAAGATGGCTGCGCCCATGAAAAATGCTCGGAGCAAGCGCAACCAGTAAAATGGTCTTGTTATTACTCCACACAGCCATTTTGTGAAAACAATCGGGAGTCTTTTGTAACGAAGATGCGAAGACTGTATTCTTTGTAAACAACCTGCTCTTCAGCAGTCCAGTGGCTACATATAGGGGAAGCTAGTCTGCGCATGTGCAACATCAGGCAATCTCGATAAATCGCCTTGGTCCGCCGTTCAGATGCCAAGGTGTCAAAACGATTAGGGTACAGTGTTGCAGCTGAATCGATTCCAAAACGCTTTCCAATGTGGTTTGGATACGGCGATTTGAAAACGGTTTGAGTGCGAATGGCTGAATCGCTTTGGCCGTGCTGAATCGGTTTGGACCAACTCCAAGTCGTTTTAGGCGTCTAGTGTGAACGCAGCTTTCGTCATATCCCGTTAAAATCTAAACCCTAAATTGTGGTGGCCTCTGACGGCAGGAAAATCTCCCATTAAAGAGAATTCAAAAGGATTATCAAAATGTTATGAATGACTTCTTGGTATAGAGGCTGTGCACTGACGTCATCAAATGACGTCATCAATGGGTATGCTGCCACGCTGGATGGAAAATGGATGGAGCAGACCGTCACATGCACTGCTTCAGAATGTCGGAACGTTCCGTCCTCCAACATGGCGTCACATCGCAGCACGTGGACTGATGACGTCATGTGCATAGCCTCTTAGCAAATGTGACCCAGTCTGGGGAAACCAGGCATAGGGGCCTAGGTCTCCAGACAGCATGATAAGGCACTTGACAACCCTACATGTACTTGGTCTGCTTTATACAAAATCAAAGTTTTTAGAGAGTGGCTAAAATTAGACTTGTCTCACCATAGGTCTACCCCCATTTCCCGTGCATCCTTGGAAAGTCTTTAATATGAAAAAGTGTTTTCAAGGCCTTGGAAAGGTCTGGAATTTCACACTTTGCTCTTTTTGAAGAAGTCTTAAAATTCATTGTCATAGTGCTGGAAGTGAAAAGGCAGTATAATTCCTACACCAGTGCCACACTACATAGGCCTACTGGTATAGGGCCATGTATAATCTTTGTTCTCACTTTCCCTATCACTTTTCAGCCACCACACGTAGAAGCTAATCCTGACATACATGTACCTGAATTAGCAAGTACAAAAACACAAGATAAAATGACAGACGGTAAGAGTTTAGAAGAGTGTAACTTTTTAGCTCACTGGGGTGAGCTATTACGATGGTGCAGCGTCCGTCGTCTGTCGTCGGCCGTCGTCGTGTTCCGTTAGCAGGGCACGTTTCGTAACCACTGGGGCTATTGATCTGAAACTTGGTACATACATAGCCCTAGGTCAGATGACCCGTGACACCAAGTTTCGGTCCGATTCGGTTGTTGGCTTGGCCACCAGGTGGCCAAAACCAAAAATACAAAAAGTGCAATAACTCCTGAACTAATGACTGGATCATCTCCAAATTTTTATCATATGTGTATCTAATGAGGATACATGACACATGTAACGGGTTTTTGATTTGACCTACTTTTCAAGGTCACAGAGGTCAAAGTTCGACAAAAATGACGAACCTGCCACAATTTGTCATTATTTCACCGAGCGACTTCATATTTTGCATAAACATGCATTGGAGGGGTACCTTAAAAATACCAAGTTTCGGCCCGATTGGACATCCAGTATGGCCGCCAGGTGGCGTAACCTGAAAATCAAGTAAGTGCTACATGTATTACTCGGGAACAGCTTGACGCAGAGTGCTCAAATTTGATATTTACCTCCATCTAGATGACCTTTACATGCATGTCAAATTTCGGCCTGATTTGACTTCAAACATTGCCACCAGGTGGCGTAACCCCAAAATCATCAAAGTGCTGTAACTCAAGAACGACTTGACCCAAAGCGCTCCAATGTGCTATGTGGTCCGCTGCAGATGACCTTTATATGTGCATGTGAGCCGTGGTGCCTTGTACCTTGTGTCTTTGCAAGGGCAAGTAAAATACCCCATCCAAGTGAGGAACATGAGTAGCTTGTGATGGCCTCCTCCGTACTTACCAGGGCCAATAATGCTATTGCGTCGGCCCTGACGGGAAAATGAAATACAAATACAAATACTCCCCCCTTGCGTTTTGCCCCCTGGCGTTGCGTCATGTCAACGTCAGCGATGGTGGACATTGTTGAAGTAGCCTCCTGGAAACGACCATGAATCAGAATAGAATGACCAACATAGAGACAAAACTCACAGACTTATAAAACCATCTCGTTTATTCTTCTGTTTTGCAGTGCCACCATCAGACAGTCCCAGTGTCTCCAAGTCTGAAAGTCAGAGAGGAAAAACGCATAAATGTGACCAGTGTGACAAAGAATTCTCAAGAAAAACCGTTCTTACCAGACACATGCGGATACATTCGGGAGAACAACCGTTTGCATGTGACCCATGTCCACAGACCTTCTCACGCAGGAGCTCTCTCAGGAGACGTAAAATGGCTATACATAGCTGTGACCATTGTGACGAACAATTCTCCAAGAAAGTTGATCTGACTGCACACATGCGGGTACATTTGGGAGAGCGATCGGTCGCAAGTGACCAGTGTCGAGCCGTCTCCAAGTGCATTTCCCACAAAAGAATCAGAAAATATACTGGTAGTCATAAGTGTGATGAGTGCAACAAAAAATTCGCCTGTAAGTCCAGTCTCATTGTGCACATGCGGATACATTCGGGAGAGCGACCGTTTGCATGTGACAAGTGTCCGAAAACCTTCAGAAACAGCAGCAACCTCATTGATCACATGCGGATACATTCGGGAGAGCGACCGTTTGCATGTGACCAGTGTCCGAAAACCTTCACAAACAGCAGCAACCTCATAACGCACCTGCGGATACATTCGGGAGAGCGACCATTTGCGTGTGACCAATGTTCGAGAAGCTTCACACAAAGTTGCAGCCTCCGCACGCACATGCGGATACATTCCGGTGAGCGACCGTTTGCATGCGACCAGTGTCCGAAAACCTTCACACAAAGCAGCAGCCTCATTGATCACATGCGGATACATTCGGGTGAGCGACCGTTTGCTTGTGACCAGTGTCCGAAAACCTTCACACAAAGTGGCAACCTCATTACGCACATGCGGATACATTCAGGAGATCGACCGTTTGCTTGTGAGCAGTGTCCGAAAACCTTCACACAAAGCGGCAACCTCATTGAGCACATGCGGACACATTCGGGAGAGCGACCATTTGCTTGTGACAAGTGTTCGAAAACCTTCGCACAAAGCTGGAACCTCATTAAGCACATGCCGATACATTCAGGACAGCGACCGTTTGCTTGTGACCAGTGTCCGAAAACCTTCGTGAGTAGCAGCTACCTCACTAAACATAGAAAACGTATTCATTTGGTTGATCAAAAGCAACCTTTCCGATGTGAAATATGTTCTCGGGCGTTCACTAAGAAAGTTGATTTGCAGAGTCACAAACGTAGTCATGGCCAAAAGACAAAAGAAAAACGTTCAAGGAGGTAGATTCTGGAGACAAGGGCCCAGGTCACCTGACTCAAGTTGACCAATGGGGTGATGCAGACAAGGGCCCAAAATCACGTGACCAATCAGGTGATGTAGACAAGGGCTAGATCACCTGACTCAAGTTGACCAATCAGGAGATTCAGAAACAGGCCCAGATCACCTGGTTGGAGTTGACCAATCAGGTGATACATTGTATTTGCATGAGCCAATCAAATGTAGGCAGTGTGGAGATGCATTCCCTGGTAAGATGATTGATCACAAATGTCGATGTCATTGGCCCGGGTCATTGGTGGGTATACTCTGTGCTCGATAACACCGGGTCTATTAAACCCGGAGAACATTGGTGGTATATTCTGAATCTAAATTAGAACCGGACTGACGCCAGTGTTTCTGTAGTGGATTAGGAATGCCAGTAAGACCGGTGTGACAGGAATCAATGTCCTAGGAATGCAAGTCCGCCAAACAATAGCCTGTTATTGTAAGGTTGTATTCGAATGGTCATGGTCTCTCTAGCCAACCGGACTTCGATTCCAGGGGACATTGATCCCTGTCACACCAGGTCTCAGTCTGTATAGTAGGTTGGTGCCAGGTGGCTAGAGATTACATGTATTACAGAGTATGACTTGCTAGAGATTTTCAGGGCAGGACGATTTGGTCGGGACCAGTAATGGAACAAGGTTGAAAAGTTCATCACGATTTTATCCTAGCTTTCATTTTGATACTACTGGTACCCACAAAGAACATAGTACATTTTACACTGCACCAACGTCAGAGGACGTAAGCACTTTCTGAATTCAATACAGTGCGGCTTTAAAGTGCCACCGTCAATTATACATGTAGTAGGCCTATAGATTTCCTGATTATAAACTGAAAGTTATGTGTACCGGTACAATTATATATACTATGGTCAAGTTAACACTACCGGTAGGACAAATGCAATGTGAGCAATGAATCTGGATTGTTTTTTGGAGTTTCGTCGTGTTTATGGTACACATTCTGTCCAAACTATATTTGAAAAGTTAATAAAGTGCACTTAGATGTAATCTTTTTTTTTTGTTGCTTCATGGTCTGCAGGGGTTTCAGAAATTCTGGGCCGGGGTAGGAGCCTAGCCTGTCACTCCAATAGTTCCCTCCTCCTTGCAAGTGGATTTAGGTAGGCCTACACCTTGGATTGGAGGAATTATACTGTATAATTCCTCCAAGGGTACACAGTGGTCCCCCCTCCCATGTTGGCAGAGTGATGGTTTTTGTGCCTCAGATGCCTGGAAAACATATTTTGCACTTTATTTTTGAAAATTTTCTGGGGCGACCCTCTCCGATGCACACTCCCCTTTCCGGAAATCCTGCATCTGCCCCTGTCCTCAGTATTACACATTTCCTCAAATGGCCTGCTGAGTAATTTGAAGAAGAAATGTCTGATTCTTTAAAAAAGCGTAGTCGTAAATGTCCAAGAACTGACAGAACTTCCCACTCTCCGACGTTCTGTCTTCGGCAGCCGAAGATGGATGCACGGCTGTACAGGAATTGGTCAAATGTACCAACTGTTCAATACATTGTTTACCTATATCCACAGCATGTAAATGATGTAGGGCCTACACAGTACCAAATATGAGCGGGAAACAGTGAGCGTTTGTTCTGAGTTGTTAAAATTCACGTAANCCTGCATGCTACACCAACCAGCCAACACCAACGACAAAACTTTCCAAAAGTCGTCCTGCACATTATTTAGTTACCGGTACCGCCTCAGCTCAGGGACTCCCCGATCGCGTTAGTGCACAGGGACTTGAAGCAAAAGTTGTGTGATTGTTTGATTGTAAATATGTTTATTATGATCAGAGAGAGTACTATTGGCACCCTCGACCACAGGGACTTGAGGCATGCATGGCAGGGGTGGTGGGTGTTTCCGAGGTCCAAAAGCACCCACGGACAGTGTCCTGACCCCCGGGGTAAAATACCCCAGAAATATGTATATATAATATATATACATATTTCTGGGGTATTTTACCCCGGGGGTCAGGACACTGTCCGTGGGTGCTTTTGGACCTCGGAAACACCCACCACCCCTGCCATGCATGCCTCAAGTCCCTGTGGTCGAGGGTGCCAATAGTACTCTCTCTGATCATAATAAACATATTTACAATCAAACAATCACACAACTTTTGCTTCAAGTCCCTGTGCACTAACGCGATCGGGGAGTCCCTGAGCTGAGGCGGTACCGGTAACTAAATAATGTGCAGGACGACTTTTGGAAAGTTTTGTCGTTGGTGTTGGCTGGTTGGTGTAGCATGCAGGGGCGGATCCAGGATTTGGGAAAGGGGCGCCATGTGCTAGGAGCATTGAAAGTGCCGAATTCCAGAAGTTCACGGTCGATTTTACAGATTTGTTCAAGGCCAAAAGGGGAGGCGTGGCCCCCTATCTGGATCCACACCTGGCATGTGTACGGTACCGGTAGCTAGCTTGGCCGGGGAAGAGACTGCTTTTCCATGAGGCGTAACTGTGCAGGCGCGGGTTGAAAAAATCGATCCAACATATTTCCCTTTAGCAGCTGGGGAAATAGGGCCGATCTAGCAGTCACCAGCTGAACTGCCGATCAGCTATAGATCTGCCGATTTGTGCACCTGCTGATTGCCAGAAATCATCCCATCAAGCTGTGTTTGTTAAGAAAATGCATTTGCGCATGCAAATACGAAAAACCGCACGTAGGTATCCTAACTAACATAGTGCCCACAAGGCGCCGCCACTAGCCAAAAAAAACTGCATTGAATCAAGTGTTTGACAGATTTTTGCATTTTGAGAGGTAAGAAGCAGCTAACTGACAGCTTTTCACCACTTCCCTAACCATTTTAGACAATGCTAGTACAGTCAAGATGAGTTTGCACAGTTAAAACAATTAAAAATGCTAAATATTGACACTTGCCATGACCTGCAGCAGTGAATATATTATGATAATTAGCTTCTGAACTGCAGATCGGTGGGTGATCGTCCGATTTATCGGTGACAGCTAGATCGGCCCTATTTCCCCAGCTGTTTAGCTATTTCCCTGACGCGGGTGCTGCTGCGGAGAGTGGGTGGAGTGGGCACTGTCGCGTTTCTTATAATCGGTTGTGTAGCTACCAGTTTTTCCTTGCCCGCACAGTATTGCGTCATCATTTCGTGGGAATTCACCAAAGAGCAACTGAAGAACTCCTGCGTCTGTGTCTGCGCCCATTCCCCTTCACAGCCTACGTGCCGCACACGCCTCATTCTCCATGGAGAGGCCAGTCCAGGACTCACCCATGGCCACATGCGTGTTGATCGCTCATCTGAGCTGGCAGTTAAGTCTTGACTGTTCTGAGTCCTTCGACTCTGTTCCACTTTGCATGGCTCATTTAGATGATACCATAACTCATTATTATTACAGGGGATGAAAATCAAAATGGAACATCGTGATACCGATACTGATAGCGATAACCATCTGAAAATGGTCGAAACTCCGAAATTTGAGATTGGCCGCCGTGAGACATCAACCGTGTCCAGTGGTCCACCACACATCGACCCACACTCTGTAGAGTATGATTTGGCATTATTTGATCTTGCTCTCAAAAACGAAATCAAAGATGAACTCCATGATGACAATTGTGAAGGCGCTGAATCATACAAAGATCATGAAGATGAACAATATGACGTACCGGTACCGGTAACTGATATTAAAGTCAAGCTTCAAAGAGCAAACACTGTCAAGTGTGAGACTGCAGAGAATGAGTCTTGCCCGTCTACATGTATAACTCTACCTTTGACTTTGACTGGCGTAAAAGAAGAACCCATGAATGATAGGCCTAAAAACGAAACTCAAAGAGCAAACACTGTGAATTGTGAGACTGTAGAGAATGAGTCTTGCCCGTCTATAACTCTGCCTTTGACTTTGACTGGCGTAAAAGAAGAACCCATAAATGATAGGCCTAATAATATCGAAACTGCTGAATATTGCAAGTTCAAGATGAGTGATGTATTTGGTGTGACTGGTGAGGAGAGTCGGACTTGTCGGAATGGCTGCTGTCTGATATTGGAGGAGCGTAAAATCGGTGTGGTTGTGCCAGGAGGATTTGACGATGGACTGAAAACAAAACAGAAGAAACACGATGATGACTTGGTGTCTTCAGCTGTGGATCGTTTCATACCAGATCAGACATTGGTAAGTCAGAGTGGAAAATGTAAGAATGGATCGGATGATGCCGATGGCAAGGCTTGGAATCTTGAATCAATTTCACTTCGTCATATCCCGTTGAAATCTAAACCCTAAATTGTGGCCTCTCACGGCAGGAAAATCTCCCATTAAAGAGAATTCAAAAGGATTATCAAAATGTTATGAATGACTTCTTGGTATAGAGGCTATGCACTGACGTCATCAAATGACGTCATGGATGGAGCAGACCGTCGTATGCAATGTGTCACAATGTCAGAACGTTCCATCCAACATGGCGTCACATCGCAGCACGCGGGCTGATGACATCACGTGCATAGCGTCTTACATGTAACAAATGTGACCCAGTCTGGGGAAACCAGGCATAGGTCTCCAGACAGCATGATAAGGCACTTGACAACCCTACTTGGTCTGCTTTATACAAAATCAAAGTTTTTAGAGAGTGGCTAAAATTAGACTTGTCTCACCATAGGTCTACCCCCATTTCCCGTGCATCCTTGGAAAGTCTTTAATATGAAAAAGTGTTTTCAAGGCCTTGGAAAGGTCTGGAATTCCACACTTTGCTCTTTTTGAAGAAGTCTTAAAATTCATTGTCGTAGTGCTGGAAGTGAAAAGGCAGTATAATTCCTACACCAGTGCCACACTACATAGGCCTACTGGTATAGGGCCATGTACGGTATAATCTTTGTTCTCACTTTCCCTATCACTTTTCAGCCACCACACGTACATGTAGAAGCTAATCCTGACATACATGTACCTGAATTGGCAAGTACAAAAACACAAGATAAAGTGACAGACGGTAAGAGTTTAGAAGAGTGTAACTTTTTTGCATCCTGTATACAGTGACGGCTGTTTTGTTATGCAGGCTCATTCATCATTTCCAGTACAATATGTGACATCATACTGTTGGGTTGCGCTCCCCACTGCCCCCCCCTTGCGTTTTGCCCCCTGGCGTTGCGTCATGTCAGCGTCAGCAATGGTGGACATTGCTGAAGTAGCCTCCTGGAAAGGAGCATGAATCAGAATAGAATGACCAACATAGAGACAAAACTCACAGACTTATAAAACCATCTCGTTTATTCTTCTATTTTGCAGTGCCACCATCAGACAGTCCCAGTGTCTCCAAGTCTGAATGTCAGAAGAGACGCAAAACTCATAGATGTGGTCAGTGTGACAAAGAATTCTCAAGAAAAACAATTCTTACCAGACACATGCGGATACATTCGGGAGAACAACCGTTTGCATGTGACCCATGTCCTCAGACCTTCTCACGCAGGAGCTCTCTCAGGAGACGTAAAATGGCTATACCGGTACATAGCTGTGACCATTGTGACAAACAATTCTCCAAGAAAGTTGATCTGACTGCACACATGCGGGTACATTTGGGAGAGCGATCGGTCACTGGTCAGTGTCGAGTCGTCTCCAAGTGCATTTCCCACAAAAGAATCAGAAAATATACTGGTAGTCATAAATGTGATGAATGCAACAAAAAATTCACCCGTAAGTTTAATCTCAGTAGGCACATGCGGATACATTCAGGAGAGCAACCGTTTGCATGTGACCAGTGTTCAAAAACCTTCACAAGAAGCAGCACCCTCATTAAGCACATGCGGATACATTCGGGAGAGCGACCGTTTGCATGTGACCAGTGTCCAAAAACCTTCAGAACTAGCAACAACCTCAATAGGCACATGCGGATACATGCGGGAGAACGACCGTTTGCATGTGACCAGTGCCCGAAAACCTTCACACAAAGGACCATCCTCAATGCGCACATGCGAATACATTCGGGTGAGCGACCGTTTGCATGCGACCAGTGTCCGAAAACCTTCAGGCAAAGCAGCAACCTCATTGAACACATGCGGATACATTCGGGAGAGCGACCATTTGCGTGTGACCAGTGTTCGAAAACCTTCACAAAACGCAGCAGCCTCAATACGCACTTGCGGATCCATTCAGGAGAGCGACCGTTTGCATGCGACCAGTGTCCGAAAACCTTCACACAAAGCGGGAACCTCATTGATCACATACGGATACATTCAGGAGAGCGACCATTTGCATGTGACAAGTGTTCGAAAACCTACAGAAAAAGCAGCAGCCTCATTGATCACATGCGGATCCATTCAGGAGAGCGACCGTATGCATGTGACCAGTGTCCGAAAACCTTCATGACTAAGAGCCACCTCATTAGACATAGAAAATGTGTTCATTTGATTGATCAAAAGCAACCTTTCCGATGTGGTACATGTTCTCGGGCGTTCACTAAGAAAGTTGATTTGCAGAGTCACAAACGTAGTCATGGCAAAAAGACAAAAGAAAAACGTTCAAGGAGGTAGATTCTGGAGACAAGGGCCCAGGTCACCTGACTCAAGTTGACGAATCAGGTGCTGCAGACCCAGGTCACGTGATTCAGGCGATGCAGACAAGGGCCCAAGTCACGTGATTCACGTGACCAATCAGCTGATGTAGACATTTAAACGCGGTTCACTCCACCTACATGTACATTTACGGTACATGTATCGCCATCTGTAGCCGAACTTACTGACCTCAAATCCAGTAGTGGAAGTGCAAGCCATGACCGGATCTAAAAGCTGTAATGAAAACGCAGCTATGGTCAGCCTGTCCATTTCCAAGCAGAAACATTTACAGCAATAGACAATTATCAGATTGACGTAAATGAGAAAGATCTGCACACTTCTGCCAAAATCACAACCACAACCTCCGTCTGAAACTGAATGACATGGCACAGAGAACCCCACGACAGTGTGACTTCGACGACATTGCCAGGCCTTGCCGTTTGCAGGGCGCGATTTTGCATGCACCTTGCAAACAATAGAAATTCTGTTGTTTGCGAGGTGCATGCAAAATCACAACCGTCAAACGGCAAGACCTGCATTGCTGAATCACGGGTTGCGTCACATCAGCTGGTTTCAGATCGAGGTCGTGGTTGCGATTTCGGCAGAAGTGTGCAGATCTCCGAATTCGAGAATCGTTTATATGGCTGTCAACAGTCGCCCATAAGCCAAAATCAGCATGTTTTGCAAGTCAGAATATGAAATGTTTTGCAAGTCAGACATTATATAGTTTGACTTCACCTAAAATTTGGTAGAATAATTTGAAATTTTGTCAAGTAGGCCTATGTTATGTATATTCATCTTCTTTATTACTTTTCGACGCTTGTTGAATCTTATGCCGTATGGTTACCACCATGAAATCACTATTACCATACATGTATATGTGACCCGTCACAGCAAAGCCAGGCGCATGTCGGTCATTGGCTTTACAGGTTGAGACCAAATGTGACCCGGCACGACAAAATGAGTCGGTAATGCGCACATAAGAAGGCCCAACATGTCCACAAGGTGACACCAACGGTTTGCTGATTTCAGGATTGTCTGCCCATTGTGAAATTTGACTTGGTCGATTTCTGTGGTTGCTGTCTGGTTCCACCTTCGGTCTTCTTCTGTGCGACTTCCGACTCATTTTGCTGTGCCGGGTCACAAATGTTTGTCAGTTCCGCTATTGTCTGTCTATTGTGAAATCTTAAGCAGTCTATATTTCTTCCATTCTCTCCTGGTGTCATCTTAGTTCGTTGAGGCTCACCTTCTGAGCGACATCCGCCTAGTTTTGCTGTGACGTGTCACATATATGTGACCCGCTCTGGCAAAACCAGTCACATGTCGCTCTCAGCTTGGCAGGTTGAGACCAAGGCCCGGTTGCATCAGCTATGCTCAAAGTTACGTTTGAGGTTGACCTCAACTGAGTAATGTGATTTGCCATTACAATTTGAGGTCGAGAACGACTTTAAGGTTCGCTTGAGGACAAAGTCGACCTTACGTATGACTGGTGCAACCGGGCCTAAAAATGTTGGTCACTTTCAATATACGGTAGTCTGCCTGTTCTGACATCTGAAATAATCTATTTCTTCTTCTTCTGGTGTCATCTTAGTTCGTTCCAGCTCACCTTCTGAGCGTCATGCGACTGGTTTTGCCAGAGCGGGTCACATATGGTGACTTTTGGTCATATCCAGTACAATAGTGGACATGGAAAAACTTCGTTTTCTTCACCTCACTACTTCTAAATTTTCCATGTTCATGGTTGTGCTTGGTCTTCACTGGTCTCAAATTAAGATTGAACTTGTGGTGTGAACATGTGAGAGGTTGAATCATGGAGGTATAAAATAAGACTTATTTTATACCTCCATGGTTGAATCGACCTCAGTCAGTTCCTTTTCATTCCTAGTGTATTGACGCCAAGATTTTGGACAACTTTGGAAGTGTTCACAAGATTTTGTGCCCCTCTATCCATTGCTACTTAAAGCCTCACTGTACTGAATTCAGAAATTGCTTACGTCCTCTGACGTTAGTGTAATGTAAAATGTACTATACTCTATCTGAATGCATTAGAGCTCTGCGTGCAGTTTTTACCCCTCGGCCCGCGGGCGGCCCGAGGGGTATTGTCGTCCCCTGCGGTGTCCGTCCGTCTGTCTGTCTGTCTGTCTGTGTGGCTGTCCGTCTGTCCATTGACGACGTTACCGCTCTAGCACGTTCAAATTAAATCGGATTTTCCTGATTTTTGGTTTAAAGGTATATGTATGGGTCCTCCACGAACCTATTGATTTTCGGCCGAATCGGACTTTCCATTTGGCCACCAGGGGGCACTCTGTGAAAACGACGTTACCGCTCTAGCACGTTCAAATTTAATCTGATTTTCCTGATTTTTGGTTTAAAGGTATATGTATGGGTCCTCCACGAATCTATTGATTTTCGGCCGAATCGGACTTTCCATTTGGCCTCCAGGGGGCGCTTTGTGAAAACGATGTTACCACTCTAGCACGTTCAAATTTAATCAGATTTTCCTGATTTTTGGTTTACAGGTATATATGTGGGTCCTTCACAAGCCTATCGATTTTTGGCGGAATCGGACTTCTCATTTGGCCACCAGGGGGCGTTTTCCCAAAACGACGTTACCGCTCTAGCACGTTCAAATTAAATCTGGTTTTTGGTTTCAAGGTATATAATATGTGGGTCCTCCACGAACCTATCGATTTTCAGCCGAATCGGACTTTCCATTCGGCCACCAGGGGGCGCTTTGCGAAAACGACGTTACCGCTCTAGCACGTTCAAATTAAAGCGTCACACATGCAACGTTCAATGAACACATAATTCAATTTACACCCACAGCCGAGGGGTCTTAAGTGCGAATAGCACGGTATTTTTTCATTGTGTGCTGAAAACTAGGTCTTGATTCTTTGAAAACTAGGTCTTGATTCTTTAGTCTTTTCTAGAGTTTCAGATTGTAAAGTTCCAGCTTGAGGAAGACCCCAGATGGGGTCGAAAATTCGCCAAATTCTGGAGATTGACTTGTTGTATATTATCTTGATTCTTTGAAGTACGTATCAGGCAAGCATTTAGGAGACCATCACGAGGCTATGAGACTTCTACCTGCACAGTCCCAACACTTTGAAAATGTCATAAAATGCAATACTGTGAGGCTTTAACCCTTTCGCTGCGTTTGACGTGCAATACACGTCATGGCACATGCGCAGTCCCGTGCGGGTGACGTGCAGTGCACATCATGCCCCTCAGCTTTGATACTTGCCACGCACTGGCCGTAGCAGCTTTAAAAATAGTGCCAATGGCACTGTGCCCGCTTGGCTTGACAGCACAGTGGTACTGGTAGACATCATCAGCAATCCCACTTAAGCCATATCTTAAGCACAAACATGCCATGGCGACCATATTGGATGTCCGATCAGGCCAAAACTTCACATGCACATAAAGGTCATCTGGAGAGAGCCACATAGCACATTTGAGCGCTCTGGGTCAAGTCATTCCTGAGTTATAGCACTTTGATGATTTTCAGGTTACGCCACCTGGCGGCCATATTGGATGTCCAATCAGGCCGAAACTTGGTATTTTTGAAGGTACCCCTCTAATACAGGTTTATGCAAGATATGAAGTTGCTCGGTGCAATAATGACAAACTGCGGCAGGTTCGTTACTTTTGTAGAACTTTGACCTCTCTGACCTTGAAAAGTAGGTCAAATTAAAAACTGGGGTACTATGTTATGTATCCTCATCAGATATACCCATAATCAAAATTAGATGAAGATCCGTCACCTAGTTACGGAGAAATAGCACTTTTGGTGATTTTCGTTTTGGGCCCCCTAGTGGCAATGTCAAGAATCAGATTTCACCGAAATGCTGTCTGTAAGTTGCTATAACACGGAGGTACATGCGTACAATGTTTCAACACAACAACTTACTCCGTTATCAAAATATAGCCCTTTGAAGTTTTTCACGAAACGCCCCCTGGAGGCCAAACTAGGAATCCAACCGTGCTCAAAATCGAACTCGACCTAGATCTTAGGCCCATATACACACCCACCAAAGATAAAAAAGATTCATCGAAAAATAAAGGCGCTAGAGCGCTAACAAGCCAAAAGTTTACGGACGTAGCGCCGTACGTACCGCCGTACGGACTAACGCACGACAGACCACCACTCAATGACCCCAACCACAGCTTAAGCCCTGCTGGGCCTTGCGGCCAAGCGGGCTAAAAATGGTATACGCACTTGGGAAACATTAGTTTGATCAGGAACCAATAGATGGCGACACTTTTGAATTGTTTTGGCGCCGTTGGGAGGTGCCTCCACGGACGAACTGAGGCGCAGCACTGCGTGGCATTACGTAATAATGGCTGACGCAGCGAAAGGGTTAAAGGAGCTGGACGTCCAAGTTGTAAACACTCACTCACTGGTTCTCTATCCACGCGACGCCTGCGGTGCTGCCACCTATTGTCGGTGATATGTACTGATGTGAATATCGTGAGTGAGTTGCATCGGACCGGGAACCAGTCGAACGCTACTGGTGCTGCCACCTGCACGAAGGAATAAAACTAGTTTGCCGACCATGTTTGTAAACAAACCAGCTTGTTTACAACTTCGGCGTCTAACTCCTTTAAGTTGAAGATTGGAGGAATCATACTTGAGTATAATTCAAGGTTTAAGACAGTGTGCCGCGAAGGACAAGGGATAAGCTTGTACCTTTTATTGCCATACTGTAAAGTTTACAACGCTTGTAGTAAAATAGTGCCAAAGGCACTGTGCCCGCTTGGCTTTTTTAGCACAGTGGTGGAAAGCATAAGCCATATCAGAATCCCATACAAGCCATCTTTGACAATATCTGTGACCAAAGAGTACATAGTAGATTTTGCGAGTTTGGTTTTGGCCTCCTGGCGCCAAAGTCAAGAATTAGATTTCACCAATACTTCGTCAGGAAGTCACTACAACCTAGAGGTGTTTACGGACGCACGCACGACAGACCACCACTAAAGGCGCCAAGCACAGCATAAGCCCTTTTGGCCTATGGGCCAAGCGGGCTAAAAATGAACCACAGGATTTTGTTTGGGTCTGGAGATAGACCCCTGACTAGACTCTGTATCATTCCAAGTTTATAGTCGGTCCTCCACATCTTTGTATGTAACTTGTACATCAATGTATGGTATTCAGCTGTCAAGTTAGAGTGAAATGGAGTTCACAGTTGATATTTTTCCCGATCCTTCTGAATATCAACTTGACCAAGTAGGCCTACAGAATATGATAAATTCATTAAGTTTTATTTAAATAAAGTGAATATTATATTAATATACTACAGCCTTGTTGTCTTTCCAGATGTATTTGTTATTAGCCTGCGCTCAAGCGGAAGAGTAAAAAAATATGATTTTTTAACGAACAGGGGTTATTACGGTTCCGCTTGAGCGCACACGAAAAAATGCGATTTTTTAACGAACAGGTTATTACGGTTCTGCTTGAGCGCACACGAAAAAATGCGATTTTTTAGCGAACAGGGGTTATTACGGTTCCGCTTGAGCGCACGCGAGTAACACCCGCTTGAAAATCATATTTTTTGGTGTGCGCTCAAGCGGAACCATAATAACCCCTGTTCGCTAAAAAATCGCATTTTTTCGTGTGCGCTCAAGCGGAACCGTAATAACCCCTGTTCGCTAAAAAATCGCATTTTTTCATGTGCGCTCAAGCGGAACCGTAATAACCCGTTCGCTAAAAAAATCGTATTTTTTTAATGTTCCGCTTGAGCGCACGCTTCTCCTACCTGTAATGGAAATGGGGCTTCAGAGTAACTGAACACAAAATCGGAGTAACGAGTAGATACTTTGGAAAAGATACACATTTTATTTCTGTGTCTTTACAATATTCGGCAATTGCAGGGTGACTATTGTTCAGATGATAAAAATATATTTCTACTGGTACTTGGGTGTTTGTAGCTGATGATGTAAAACTCGTGTTGAACCTAAACACTGAAAATCTGAAAAGGGGATTATATATTTGCCAAAAGTGGCAATTTCTTTGGATTCAACTGGATGAATTTTGAGGAAAAAAAGATACAAATCAAATGTTTTCAAATGTTCACAATGTGGCGCTGTGACCAAAGTTTCTAACGTTATTTCCATTAACTTCTGGCGTGAAAACAACCCTTTTGTTTGGGTCGCCTGACATTAAAATTTACATCATCTGGTCGCAGATGAGAAGTTCTGCAATTTTGTTGCTTTTTCCATTAAAATGAAATATGGTGGCGCTAAAGGCAAGATTTTTGTCTCATTAAATCCTGTAGAAAGACGTACCGGCCATTTTTTCATGATGCAACGAAACACTTAAAAATAACGTTGCTATGGTCGCAGCGCCGACCTGTCGGGATAAATAGTATGTGGGTTCCTCAATAGACGATATCACTCCAAAAGAGCGCAGCACCTGACGGGACAGCGTCATGACGTCCCGCATATCATTTCTGAATGCCATGACGCGACTCAAAAAAAAACCCGGTTGTTTCAGCGATCATGACGTCGTGACACAATCTGATTTTTTTTCGACTCGCCCCAAGACATCATGAAATGACGTGCGGGACGTCATGACGCTGTCCCATCAGGTGCTGCACTCTTCTGCCGTGTCAGTCAAATTCTGTCACAAGATTGGAAACTATTTGACACAATTATCACTAATTTTTTGTTCTTATGATTGATGGGTATCTGCGTTTCCTCAAAGTATCAACAGTTACAACAAATGTATAATAATAGTGGCCATGTACAATTAGCGGAATCAGCAGATCTGGCGGATTTAGCGGATTCTGTATAAAATTGAATATGATGGTTTTTTTAAATAATTAAGTAATATAATTTTTTCAAGTGTTCTATATGCCGCACAGGTTATAAAAGAAAAGCTGCAACAGCGTCGTGAATGGCAACTGGCTGAACAATTCCTGCAGACCACTTTTGTTGTCCGTGTTTGGATTACCGACTGTAAAAGGTATTTTCGCGGTCCTTTATAATCTGTGGGACACATGAAAAATGGTATTGCTAAATTTGTTTCCATTCATCATTGTATTTTATACAATTTTACATAGAATCCGCTAAATCCGCCAGATCTGCTGATTCCGCTAATTCTACATGGCCAATAATAGTACCTAAGTTCTGAGATCATTATGTGATGTGATAGAAGGAAAAACCCAGCTTTAGAATTTGCCCGATATTCAGCCCAAAATTACTCCCACATATAGTGTGCGATGCAAGAATTTTCTATCGGAGACATTTCAAAACTGATAATTACTGGTATAAAATGCAAGTGTATGCCCAGAACAGTCCATATGTATTTCAAATAGCATCCAACTGATACGAAAATGATTACATAAATAAGAAATCTGTCCAATTTGGAAAAATTTTCACAGATTTAACTTGTATAGACCAACAGAATTTCTTCAGTAGAGCACCAGCACTGATTTTAAACCATACCGTAGTTCATAGAACTACATGTACCTGTATAGCTGGTGCCACCTTATGCACGGGCGCTGACAAAACGAAAGGGTTATTCACGAATATTCACAAAATCGAGAATTTCTGATGCATATTACACCACTCTCCTGTCANTGAATTTTTTCACAAAACGCCCCCTACTGGCCAAAGTAGGAATTGCATCGCACCCAAAATCGAACTTGACCTACATGTAGATTTTGTGGTCATACACACCCATATGCAATATGAAAATGATCCGTCAAAAACTGAAGGCGCTATCCATCTGACAAGGAAAAATTTGATATTTTCGTTTTGGCCCCCTAGTGGCAAAGTCAAGAATCAGATTGCGCCAAAATTTCGTGTGCACGTCACCACAAACTAGAGGTACATACCTACAAAGTTTCATCACGATAGCTCAAGCCATTCTCAAAATATAGGCCTTTGAATTTTTTCACAAAACGCCCCCTATTGGCCAAAGTAGGAATCGCATCGCACCCAAAATCGAACTTGACCTAGATTTTGTGGTCATACACACCCATGTGCAATATGAAAATGATCCGTCAAAAAGTGAAGGCGCTATCCATCTGACAAGGGAAAAGTTTACGGACACACGCACGCACGCACGCACTAACGCACGACAGACCACCACTAAAGGCGCCAAGCACAGCATAAGCCCTTTTGGCCTATGGGCCAAGCGGGCTAATAAAATGCTCTATCAATTCGCTTTAAAGGGAATTCGTCACAGCAATAAATGAAAAGTGGTCCATGGACCATGTGCTCACCTGGGTGAACGTACCAGAAGAACAAATGACAAATGTTAAATGGAAATGTTCCAGGGCAAGCCTCGAGTTCCAGGGTAATACGATTATGGTCAAAATTTCAAGGTCAAAACATTCTTGCTTGAGTAATTTATATGACGTATGTGCCAAAGTCCACTGGACGAATAGAGGGTACCGGGTACCTTGATACATCATCACACCAAGTTGGAAGATACTTGGTCATATAACCACGAAACATGCCAACGCAAATGGCAAAATTTTAAACTGAGGTCCATGACCTTGAAAAGTAGGTCAAATCAAAAACCTGTTACATATGTCATCTATCCTAATTAGATACATCGATGATGAAAATCTGGAGACGATCCAGTCGATAGTTTAGGAATTATTGGACTTTGAGTTTTCCTTATGGCCACCTGGTGGCCAAGCAACGAATGATTTGGGACCGAAATTTGGTGTCATAGGTCATCTGACACAGGGGGTTTAAATGGACCAAGTTTCAGATCAATAGGATCAGCAGTTACGAAACATGCCCTGCTAATGGATGACGATGACGACGGACACTGCACCACGACAATAGCTCACCCCAAGCGAGCTAAAAATGACACTAAGAATTTGCAGCCCAAGAAATTCACAATTTCAAAATTACAAATTTTTTATTTGAGTGGATTACACCTGTAGATAACCCTCGATTTGCAGTTGACCGTGATCTAAATGCTATTCAAAGGCAGCAAAAGCCACAAACGTTGCGCAAATATGCTCTTTATAGACAATAAATTCCCAATGCAAGGACTGTAATAGATTCAAAATGGCGGCGTTTGTTTCTCTTTTCAGACACCTTGACCGGCACGACCAGGGTATTTCTTCAAATTTTTCATATCAACTGACTGGCACACGATGACATCATAAATACCAGTAACCATGGTAACGAGGGTAATGATCAAGTCGTACTCCTGAAGACCAATAGAGAGATAAAGAAGGCAGGACGACCAAAAGCCACTAACACCAGGCACGAAATCTCGCCAGTCGAAACGATGGCACCACGACAACTTACAACACGAACTTCTCATAGAAAACCCACTAAGTGCAGACGGTACTACTTACAAATGTTTCGCAAAATGTGGAATATCGTTTATATAAAACCCAGCGCGACATCGGCATGATCGTCAAAAGACATGCGCTTACTTACATACACAGTTTTGGCGCGATGAAAATGTAGCAAAAGTTTAGGAAAATCCCAATATGCATACAATACAAAACAATGAGATAGGAGGACTCCTAGAGATTCGAACCCATTATTGAATACCCCGGTACTTGTCCAAAATCTTTCTTTCTAAGGACATGTCTTGCATTTACTGTCAGAAATGTTGCTAAAAAGTGCCACAAAGTACTTTTAAAGAGAATTAGTCACGGCAGTCAAATATGACATTAAGACATTCTTTTGTGATCCTGTCAGTTTGTTCAATCGCTTCAATACTACAAGACAAGAGGAGTCCAAAACTTCAAGTTCTAGGTGAAAAAGGCTTCTTTTGGGACACAATGACTGAAATTTCAGTTTTCTTGATTGACCCGAGTATTCAAGCATGGGTACAGTGACCTGAGTATTCAAGCATGGGTATCGATTAAACAGGAGTCTATAGTGTCATTTTTCATGAGTCTCAAAACATGATATGCCTTCATACGAAGTGACCGATGAGAAAACAACATCGAATTCAACATGACACCTCAAAAGAATGCCTCCGTTCTATTTGGCATACGAGCATATGACAAAAAGAAAATTGAACATTCTGTACAGGGTATACCAAAAACTCCATCAGTGCCAAGGAAAGGTGGGCCATTTCTAGCGAATTTCTCCAATTTCAAGAAAAATTCTTTGAAGAAAGATTATGGGCCGTATTCAAAAAGGGTGTTTAAGACTTAGACGCGTGTAACTTTGTCAAATGCATGGCGGAAGTGCGTGCATTTAGTGAAGTCACACACGTCTAAGTCTTAATCGCGCGATGATCACCCTTTTTGAATACGGGCCTATATGTTACCCGAATGTAGGGAAATCACTCCATTCGTATAAAATATTCCGTTACTAGGCACAGCATGACCATTCCCAGAAGCATACAAACCTAATTCAGAAATATTCAACGAGGCGACACAAACTGATTGCACAGTAAGCGTGATGTGCTGTAAATGAGAGAGACCTAAAACAAGTCCAACACGACGACATACAGGGACGAATCGTCACAGCCAGTGAACAAATCTAAAAGCCCATCAAATGAACGAGTCTGTGACTACGCCACCAAATGATGCACAAAATTGTACAGAACATATACAATCCAAAATTTTCGTGTCAACTTTACAAAACTCACTGCGTATCATTTTATGGTATCGCACCTTAAAATTTACAGACGCCCTGTTTCATCGGGCAGATTAGTCGGATTTCGACACTCCATCGACATTCTGACATATTCAAATAATTACCTACATACTTAATCATAATAAATACAATGTCATTATCCTAAGCGCCGTGATCCCATCTCGTGATTCTAAACACAGGAAAAAATCACGTAACTTGAATACATACATAACTAAATACCTTATGAAGGCAAAATATTTAAAACTTAAACTGAAAAAGTTGGAAAATTTTCACCGATTTGACCAGATTGGGAATACCACATTGTCAAAATATTCCAGGACCTCAAATTCATGTCTTCACCCACCCTGTCTCCTCACAAACCCCACAAGCAACACAATAGCTGTATTTTATTTCTTATATTAGATTTTTCCATCAGTGCTGAAGCCATAGCATTATTGGCCCTGGTAATTACGAAAGAGGCTACTTAAAGGACCACGGTATTGCCACTTTCTGTCGACAGCCGGCGCCACCGGTACCCATTCTCCAATACTGTAGTTAAGACTTTCGCCCCAGTGTTGGAGAATGTATGATTACACTACAATGCACGTAGTAGCATGCGTAGTTTACCAAGTCGTCAATAGAGGTCTCCCTTAACACGGGTAGGTGTAACGCAGGATTGGGAAGCAATACTGTGGTCCTTTAAGCTACTCATGTCCCTCACTTGGATGGGGTATTTTACTTGCTCTTGCAAAGGCACAAGTTACTGTCCCATGCGACGGACTGTCCTGTCATGTGCCGTTCTGCTACAACCTAGTACTGCCATCCGTTAAAGGTGGTGTTATGGTATTCCGACAACCGAATTCAGGCGCGGATCCAAGGCGGGGCACACCTGGCCCGTGCTCCCTCTATTTTGTGGAAAATCTTTAAAATTGACTGGGATATTTCGCAATTTTGAAAAGATGTTAAAATTTGACCAAGGTTTTCCACGATGTGCGCTGGCTGTGCCCCCTCTTTCCCATGATTCTGGATCCGCCCCTGGAATTTGGTCAACTGACTTCACCCTTAAATGTATCTCATCATAAATATCAAGCACATCCCTTTTTTAGGATAACTCCCCCAAGATTATGAATTACAGTTGAAATGACTTTAATATCTGCAAAAGAAATTTCATACAGCCCATTAAGTAGATTTCCTAGCACCAGAATCACTTGTACAAAATCTAATCAAAACATTCCATGATTTTCATTCAGAATAAACGTATATGTATTTCAGCCAAGTAGATTGGTACTTGAATGGTCAATTGGCCAACCTATTGTTCAGATCAGCTGCAGATCACTGTGCCTCTATAAAGGCTGCCGCACACGGGAGCTATCTGCTGAGCAAAAAGTTATTCGAGACCGTTTGCTCAGCAGGTAGCTCGCGTGTGCGGGTAATTTCGGTGAGTTTTTTTGCCTCGCGAGGCAGAAAGCTCCCGTGTGCGCGTATTTTTCGGTGAGCTATCTGCTGAGCAAACGGTCTCGAATAACTTTTTGCTCAGCAGATAGCTCCCGTGTGCGGCGGGCTTAACCTTGCAGTGGCTCAGTTGGACTGATCTCTTAAAGGGAATTAGTCACAGCAGTCAAAAAATACTCTAATAATAATTTCACAGCCCATGAAAAAATTCAGAATTAGTTTTTTTTAGCAGATTACATCCCTAGATTTGAAGCTGACATATTCTAGGCAGCAAAGCCACAGGAGTTGCGCAAATATACTCTGAAAGTACGTTTAAATCATCTGGACCCCGATGGGGTATGTCTGTGAAACCCCTAGTAACTGGACAACAATGAATTGAGGGCTTACTCAAAACGGTTCAACACACATTGTTTTCTAACCAGCTGAACCTTGGTTCGAAATAGAACATGCAACTAGGCCTTGATTCGAAACTGAACACAGGCATAGGCTGGAAGTGTCCTGTCAATAAAACACATTTCAATAGCCAGACTTCACCAACAATACCAAGGTCTGCCTGACAACCAAAGAGTCCTCCCATCGGGGTCCAGATGATTTAAACGTACTTTAGTAGGCAATTTAATTCCCAATGTGAGTACTGTAATAAATTTAAGATGGCGGCGCTTGATCTCTATTCAGATACCTTGACTGGCAC
The DNA here is from genome assembly GCA_002633025.1 of Notospermus geniculatus. Taxonomy (NCBI): domain Eukaryota; kingdom Metazoa; phylum Nemertea; class Pilidiophora; order Heteronemertea; family Lineidae; genus Notospermus; species Notospermus geniculatus. The sequence goes on along the minus strand of NMRB01000814.1, from coordinate 235,201 downwards.
GGCCAATTTGCTTTAATGTGGGAAGGACAGTATGTGTGCGCTTATAGGAACAGCATAATTTCATCAGAGCACATGAAAAACACAGTGTCTTCAATTCCAAACCATTCTCACACCCTTACGATGATCCGAGGACATGGAATTTGNAGATACATCATCACACCTAATTTGAACAATCCAGGACAAATAGCCACAAAACGTGCCGCCCGATGATGAAATTTCGAACTTTGACCTCTGTGACCTTGAAAATTACGTCAAATCAAAAACCCGGGGGATATGTCGTGTAGCCTCATAAGATGTACCTACGATAAAAATTTGGCGACGATCCGATCAACGGTTAAGGCAAAACTGCACTTTAAAGGTTTTCGGTTCATCCCCCCTGGTGGCCAAGCCAGGAATCAGATCGGACCGAAACTTGGTGTCTGAGGTCATGTCACCTAGTGACACATGTGTACCAAGTTTGGTGCCAATAGGCCCAGCGGTTACGAAACGTGCCCTGCTAACGGACGCCGACGACGACGGACGACGACGGACGACGGCGCGTGACGACTATAGCTCACAGGTGAGCTAATAAAATGCATTTCAACAGCCAGACTTCACCAACAATACCAAGGTCTGCCTGACAACCAAAGGGTCCTCCCATCAGGGTCCAGATGATTTAAACGTACTTTAGTAGGCAATTTAATTCCCAACGCGAGTACTGTAGTAGATTTAAGATGGCGGCGCTTGATCTCTATTCAGATACCTTGACTGACACGGCCACTTTGCTTTAATGTGGGAAGGACAGTATGTGTGCGCTTATGTTTTAGCATAGGAACAGCATAATTTCATCAGAGCACATGAAAAACACAGTGTCTTCAATTCCAAACCATTCTCACACCCTTAGGATGATCCGAGGACATGGAATTTGAAAGTCCTTACGATAATCCAAGGGCAAGGAATTTGAAAGTCCTTACGAAAATCCGAGGTCAAATTTGAAATTGGAAAATAGTCCAACTTAGACTGGATGCTGATAACTATTGCTACCGGTATGACATCATATACAATGTATACAACAAATATGTACAGTTTATTCTATTTATAGATCCCACCGATGGACACACCACATTGCAATACATCAACTGTAGCTTGCACATGACAATGTAGTCTGGTTCCCTGACCTGCCGTATGGTGGCGCTGACTGATGGTGCGATACAGAGGTCAGGTCAACGCCACCGTTAATACTGATCACGTGATCTAAAATTGTCAAGATCCAGACAATTTTGCTGTGACGTCACTTAGGTAACACGATTTTGCTACATCGAACATCAAGCCGATTGTGCAGCCTTTTGACCCTACAACTTCGGGATTATTTCTCTTGCGATACCTGTACAGGATGATGCAGAGGCAGAGCTGATACTGGTACACCTAAAACATTCAGAACACCCAGCATTTTGACAGTTTTCACACACAATGTACAACTCGTTTACCGGATCCCGATATCCCATAATAGTCAGCGCATGACTAATGTTCTATTTTTAGATCAGTATTGACAGCGGCGTTTACCTGACATCTGTATCGCACCATCAGTTACCGCCACCATACAGCAGGTCAGGGAACCAGACTTATGACAATGAATATCCCATTCGTAGGAGTCCTCAAGAAATGCACTTCACTAGCATTTTTTTCCGAAAGCGTTGTCAATTTCATTGACAACATCCGTGGCATCTTTTCAAAATTACATTAAGTACTCATCACTGGTGATCAGGAGAATCTACAAACTTTTTAACTTGCATAAAATTCTGTCCTCAAACCTTACGATAAACGCAGTGTGCCAAATTTTGCTCCTGTCCTGGTCACCTGCCTTCTCTCAGCAATCTTCAACGGCGATCAGGGGCCGGTTGCACAAAAGTTGAAAAGATAAAAGTTTGTTAATTTAACTTTTCCTGTTAAAATCCTTAACTTGGTGTAACTTACAAAACTAACATTTTGGGATAAGTTAACGCCAAAAATAACTAACAGCGATTTTTAACTTTTGTGCAACCGGCCCCTGACTAAAATAATTTGCTTCCAACTTTCCGTCCACTTCCATGTCCGTCCACTTCTATGTCCGTCTGTGCAGCCTTGCCGGCGACTAGAAATGGTCCGTCTTCAACCATGAAATATGCGGACATGGTCCTTATCGACCATTTCTCCTCTGGCATTCTCACCCCTCGGACCGTGGCCCGATTCGACACATTCTCCAACTCGGGAGTCACCTCATTTGATGCCTCCGGGAATTCTGTGAGACACTGGCAGGCCTCACAACGGAGGACCCTACTGAAGCACCAGTCGATTAAAGGAACATCCCAATCAAGAACACAGCAGGGCAGCTCCGTCCAGGGCCTGTACACTCTGGGACCCTGCCCAGAGGCCGACATGAGGGAGTTATGTGGACAATCCCTTGTCTAAATATCCTGAGAAAGAAGTTGGACAATTCTGGAGTCAGTTGTACACAGCCCCCACTTGCCAGTTCCACGTGGCATGTGTAAATATGAAACTTCCTGTTGACGTGCACTAGCTCTTCGAGTATTCCTCTAACGGCTTAACGATACCATCTGAAAAGTGAAGGTTGACATTATTCAGTGCTGCTTACCCACAAAAAATTTCTGGGTATTTTTCTTCAAAAGTTTGGGTATTTTGCCAAACTTTTGGGTACAGTATGTGAATTGACTGAGTTTGTGTATTTTGCCAATGTTTCGGGTAAGAAATAGAAACGGGTTTCTAAGGTGAAAGTCATCACGTCTTTCTTCCAGATTCGAACCCACGGACCCTCGCATGAGGCATCAATCGCCAGCACTAAGGGGTAGCACGCCTTATACCACTTATGCCAATGTTTTGGGTACAATATGTGAATGGACTGATATTTTTGGGTATTTTCTACATTTTTTGGGGTACAATTATAATGTGAAGTTGGCGGCTCAGTGGGAGGTAGAGAACGACGAAAACAACTTGTGCACTTCGTCATGTTTATTCCGTACAAATCCTACTTCAAACGTAGAACGATTACTTTTAAACGTACTTCAAACGTAGAACGATTACTTTTAAACGTATTTCACGATGTTTCTGCGTACAACCGACCAAAAATCTCCAAAACGTATGATGCGGACCTTCAAACGTACAACGTACAATTGGCAATGATTTCCGTACAGTGTACGGTGGAAACGTACAAGTAAGCACCCATGCATTATTACTGGTTCTGGTATCAGTGACAGAAACATACCGTATAGAGACCTTGCAATGACGTCATCCTGGCGGCCATGCTGGAGGGCACAGGGTGCAGAGGTGTGAGCCGACCGTGACGTGACTTGCGTGAAGTCCGCCACGCCATTGTTTGACGTAACGTCATTGGGACATACACGGCTCATTTCGCTGCGCCTCTGCAGCATGTGCCCCCCAGCATGGCGGCTTGTGACCTCACTTGCAAGGCCCCTAAACGCAAATATTTTCGTGGGATAATATTTCACGAATTGAACATTTTTTTTTCTGTTTCGCGTGGATTAATGTTTGCGTTAAGGGCAGGGAAGGAACTGACTGGATTGTTTGGGAAAATTTTATGCGTGTATGGATATTCGCGGCGGAAATTTAATTTCACAATTTTCATGAGAATTTTTACACGCGAATATATTTGCATATACGGTAAGGTTTCACTTCGAGGTTTAAGTGCAAGATCATCACAAGACAGAGTAGGCAGTGCACAGTACCTGCTCCAAACGGTTCGCTCCAAACAACAGAGGCCTCTTATAAATAGTCGCTTAATATTGTGACGTCAGTTTGTGACCAGCGGTCCACCACAATGACGTCGACGACAAAGTGTGCCATGTGTGGATCACATCATGGTTGAAGTCGCACACACTCCACTTGCACTGACGACAAAGTGCAACACGTGAGTCAACGGCATCATTTGACGTCAATTTGACTGCAAGATGGCACATTTTTCTGTGATGACGTCATCTTCACAAGCTCTATAGATGAAACACAAACACTTACCATGATAGACCCTCAGTATCGCCTCACAAACAAACTTGTATTGACTCTGAAAAAGAAAACGGTGAACATGAACAGGCTGAAAATCACAGACTTTTGCTGCCAACAGATGACAGCAAAGTTCTAGCAGACCAATACACAGGAAAATCCACATGATTGGTGCACGATCAAGAATGAATGGGTCCGCTATATGCATTGAATTGGGCCGTAGTGACACCTATTGATCAACTCACTGACAGCCCTAATTGAAAATGCATGAGGACTGCAAATTTGGCCGTCTTTTAGCATATGATGTTAGACCGATAGAGTTACGGTGTGTATTAAACTGTGAAATTTACCTTTCGTTTCCACTTCGTACCGATATCTACAAAGTGGAAATTTAAAAATTCAAGATGCACCATAACTCTCTCGGTCTTACATGACATGCTAAAAGATGCACTGGCAGCAGGGACATTTGTGGTACCAACCATCTCCAGAAATACATTAGGTCCTGGAAATGAAGTTGAATTTCGTATTTTGTACTTTGTGTTTTGTCAGATTTGCGGAACCTCCCCAGTGTTGAAAATTTAGCCAAATGGTTTAAGTTTTAGCCAAATCAGAGGTGACATGGCCAACGGCGATTTGGCGAGTGGGTAGCGCCATTCCTGGGGATGATGGGTACTTACAGCTGTCTGGATGAGCATTGCCCTCTGATCCCTCATCTGCCGGACGATGTCCAGGGGGTAGATAGGTTGGTTGGCTTCGACGAGGCACATCGCCGTCTCCATCGTGATCAGGACACCTGTTCGACCAATCCCAGCACTGCAATGGAAAATCATGCCTTACTAGTAAGAAAGCTTTCTCGACAGACATTATTGTTTCAACAACTGGTCTAGTTGTTTCAACCTGGTCGTTGTTGTTTCAACCTGTTACTGTTTCAACAACAGGTTGTTGTTGTTTCAACCTGTTATTGTTTGTTGTTTCAACCTGTTATTGTTTCAACAAGAGGTCATTGTTGTTTCAACCTGTTATTGTTGTTTCAACCTGTTATTGTTTCAACAACAGGTCGTTGTTTCAACCTGTTATTGTTTCAACAACATGTCATTGTTGTTTCAACCTGTTATTGTTTCAACAACAGGTCGTTGTTGTTTCAACCTGTTATTGTTTCAACAACAGGTCGTTGTTGCTGGAAACCTGTTGTTGTTTTGTACCCTTTAGTTGTACTGAATTTTAGGGGGTTTTTCAAAGTGTTTGGAGAATGCAGGTAGAGGTCTCATAGCCTCATGAAGGACCCCGAAATGTTTGCCTGATACGTATTTCAAAGAATCAAGACGCAGTTTTCAGCAAAAACTACAGGTGGAGTGTTAGTGTATTAAGATAGAGAATTCTACATTTTACACTACACTAATGAGAACGTAAGCACTGTGTGGCCCTAACCCTTTCACTACCGTAGGTGATGATTGTCGCCCCCTCTGGCGACTACCGTAGGCGACCATCATTGCCCTAGCAGAAGGTATGTTCAGTTAGTTTGGGTATCCACAGATGGCGCCCCAATCGAAATTACAGGAATTCCCCCGAGATTGCCGTAGGCGACCATCGTCGCCCTATGCAGAAGGTGTGTTTAGTTAGTTTGGCTATTCACAGACAGCGCCCCAATCGAAATTAGGGGATTTCCCGAGAACGGGCAACCGGAAACTCGGCAGTGTAGCGTACAACTTATCTGGGAAACTTGGCAGTGAAAGGGTTAAAGATATGCCATCAGCGATGCATATAATGGATGACTCNCAAAGTGTGCCATGTGTGGATCACATCATGGTTGAAGTCGCACACACTCCACTTGCACTGACGACAAAGTGCAACACGTGAGTCAACGGCATCATTTGACGTCAATTTGACTGCAAGATGGCACATTTTTCTGTGATGACGTCATCTTCACAAGCTCTATAGATGAAACACAAACACTTACCATGATAGACCCTCAGTATCGCCTCACAAACAAACTTGTATTGACTCTGAAAAAGAAAACGGTGAACATGAACAGGCTGAAAATCACAGACTTTTGCTGCCAACAGATGACAGCAAAGTTCTAGCAGACCAATACACAGGAAAATCCACATGATTGGTGCACGATCAAGAATGAATGGGTCCGCTATATGCATTGAATTGGGCCGTAGTGACACCTATTGGTCAACTCACTGACAGCCCTAATTGAAAATGCATGAGGACTGCAAATTTGGCCGTCTTTTAGCATATGATGTTAGACCGATAGAGTTACGGTGTGTATTAAACTGTGAAATTTACCTTTCATTTCCACTTCGTACCGATATCTACAAAGTGGAAATTTAAAAATTCAAGATGCACCATAACTCTCTCGGTCTTACATGACATGCTAAAAGACGCACTGGCAGCAGGGACATGTGTGGTACCAACCATCTAGAAATACATTAGGTCCTGGAAATGAAGTTGAATTTCGTATTTTTTACTTTGTGTTTTGTCAGATTTGCGGAACCTCCCCAGTGTTGAAAATTTAGCCAAATGGTTTAAGTTTTAGCCAAATCAGAGGTGACATGGTCAACGGCGATTTGGCGAGTGGGTAGCGCCATTCCTGGGGATGATGGGTACTTACAGCTGTCTGGATGAGCATTGCCCTCTGATCCCTCATCTGCCGGACGATGTCCAGGGGGTAGATAGGTTGGTTGGCTTCGACGAGGCACATCGCCGTCTCCATCGTGATCAGGACACCTGTTCGACCAATCCCAGCACTGCAACAGAAAATCATGCCTTACTAGTAAGAAAATTTTCTCGACAGATATTATTGTTTCAACAACAGGTCTAGTTGTTTCAACCTGTTACTGTTTCAACAACAGGTTGTTGTTGTTTCAACCTGTTATTGTTTCAACAACGGGTCGTTGTTGTTTCAACCTGTTATTGTTTCAACAACAGGTCGTTGTTGTTTCAACCTGTTGTTTCAACCTGTTGTTATAGTTTGTTGTTTCAACAACAGGTCATTGTTGCTGGAAACCTGTTGTTGTTTTGTACCCTTTAGTTGTACTGAATTTTAGGGTTTTTTTCAAAGTGTTTGGAGAATGCAGGTCGAGGTCTCATAGCCTCATGAAGGACCCCGAAATGTTTGCCTGATACGTACTTCAAAGAATCAAGATGCAGTTTTCAGCAAAAACTACAGGTGGAGTGTTAGTGTATTCAGATAGAGCATACTGCATTTTACACTACATGTACACTAATGAGAACGTAAGCACTGCGTGGCTTTAACCCTTTCATTGCCGTAGGTGACAATCGTCGCCCCCTCTGGTGACTGCCGTAGGCGACCATCGTCGCCCTATGCAGAAGGTGTGTTCAGTTAGTTTGGGTATCCACAGATGGCGCCCCAATCGAAATTACAGGAATTCCCCCGAGATTGCCGTAGGCGACCATCGTCGCCCATGCAGAAGGTGTGTTTAGTTAGTTTGGCTATTCACAGACAGCGCCTTAATCGAAATTAGGGGATTTCCCAAGAACGGGCAACCGGAAACTCGGCAGTGTAGCGTACAACTTATCTGGGAAACTCAGCAGTGAAAGGTTAATTGATATGCCATCAGCGATGCATATAATGGATGACTCTCCATATATCACACATTCTGACATTTACAAATGTTCCATACCTGCAGTGAACTATTGTCGGCTCAACCATCCCCAACCGATTCTGCCGCACCCGAAGAACAAAGTCAAGAAAGTCACTTGAATCATCTGGCACTCCGTGATCTGGCCAGGCGATATATTGCATTTGTCTGATATGTCGCTCCTCATTGGTCTGAAAAAGTGTTTAAAATTAATTTGAATTTTTTAACAGAAGATGTCACGTACATAAATTTGGATTCGGAACTTTTCAGCGCCACACTGAGCATTGTGAACAGAAATTGATTTTTTCGGGAGGTACAAAGATCAGGATGGCCACAGGTAAGGCCCGCATGAGCCTGGGAGAGGTGTTAGCCCAAATTGACGATGATACACGGGATTTAGATGGCGCAGATAACGATGAATACAGCAGTAATGATTCTGATATTGAAAATACACAGATGCACCTGGAGTGGCAGGGGCGGATCCAGAATCATGGGAAAGAGGGGGCACAGCCAGTGCACATCGTGGAAAACCCCGGTTGAATTTTAACATATTTTCAAAATTTCCCGGTCAATTTTAAAGGTTTTCCACAAAATAGAGGGGGCATGGGCCGGGTGTGCCCCCCTTGGATCCGCACCTGAGTGGTGCATATATTACAGAGGCCCTGGTACCCCCAGGGGGCTGATTTGGAGGGTGATGATAGTGACACGGATATTGACGATCCTCAGCCTGGTCCTACTGGCCTGGAAAATGATTCCCGCCCCACCAAAGCCCTCAAAGTAGTGAACATGATTATTTTTTTTCAAAATGAAATGGTCCATGGACCATGTGCTCACCTGGGTGAACGTGCCAGAAAAACAAATAACAAATGTTAAATCGAAATGTTCCAGGGTCATGTATCCTCATTAGATGCACCTGATAAAAATTTGGAGACAATCCAGTTACAGTTCAGGAGTTACTGGACTTTGAGTTTTGGTTTTGGCCACCTGGTGGCTAACCGAAGAATCGAATCACACTGAAAAGTGGTGTCATAGGTCACCTGACATAGGGATGTATTATGTACAAAGTTTCAAGTCAATAGCCCAAGCAGTTCCCGAAACACGCACCACATGACTAAATTTTGAACTTTGACCTCTGTGACCTTGAAAAGTCAGTCAAATCAAAAACCCCTTACTTACGTCATGCATCCTCATTAGAAGCATCAGTGATAAAAATTTGGAGAGGATCCAGTCATTAGTTCATGAGTTATTGCACTTTTTGTGTTTTTGGTTTCCCACCTGGTGGCCAAGCTAAGAGTCAAATCGGACCGAAACTTGGTGTCATAGGTCATCTGACCTAGGGGTGTCATAGGTCATCTGACCTAGGGGTATATATGTACCAAATTTCAGGTCAATAGCACCTCCGGTTAGGAAACGTGCCACTTAAAGCCAAATTTTGAACTTTGACCTCTGTGACTTTGAAAAGTAGGTCAAATCAAAAACCCGTTATATATGTAATGTACCCTCATTAGATACACCTATGATAAAAATTTGGAGGTGATCCAGTCATTAGTTCAGGAGTTATTGCACTTTTTGTGTTTTTGGTTGCTGCCACCTGGTGGCCAAGCTAAGAGTCGAATCGGACCGAAACTTGGTGTCGTAGGTCATCTGACCTAGGGGTATATATGTACCAAGTTTCAGATCAATAGCTTCAGCGGTTACGAAACGTGCCCTGCTAACGGACGACGACGACGAACGACGGACGCAGACCCACGACAAGAGCTCACCCCAGGTGAGCTAAAAACTGTCAAAATTGGTAAATTTCCTAAAACTTATTCAGGCTGCAAAGGATTAAAGCAAACTTGTCGTGCCAGTCAAGGTGTCTGAATAGCGAATCAAATGCCGCCATCTTGAAAATCTATTACTTTACTCACATCGGGAATTTATTGCCTACTACGAGCGTATTTGCACAAGTAGGGAGGTTTCGCAAGCGCCCGGTTAGGCCATACGACGACGTTTATCTATTGTTTGGGTATATCCACACAATAGATAAACGTCGTCGTAGGGCCTAACTGGGCGCTTTCAAAACCTCCCTATTGCTGTGGCTTTGCTGCCTTCGAATAGCATTTAGAACACAGACAACGGCAAATCTAGGCTTACTGAGGGATGGAATCCACTAAAATACAAAATTTGTAATTTTGAAATTGTGAATTTCCTGAGTCGGTCCCATGAAATTATTTTTTGTGTCATTTTTGACTGCTGCACTTAATTCCCTTTAATAAGTACCCACTGTATCTTGAAAACTTTCCCGATGTAACATTTCGTATGGTATTGTAGGAACTCACAAATATACATTTGTAACATCTTGTTTCATTACAACAGAAAATCTGCATGTCGCACGCAGTGGCGGATCCAAGGGGGGGCGTGCCTGGCGCNCCCGGCGCACGCCCCCCCGTTCAGCCGCCGAGCAACAAATATTTTGGAAGGCATATAATCAGACCCCTGATTTTCAGTAAAAAGAAAGTTCAATTTGGCCTTCCCAGGTGCCAGGAAATCGCGTTTCTGGCACTTTTACCCCCAAATTTTTGGCGCTTTGCGCCTTCGGGGCTCACGCCCCCCCCTTCGGCAACTCCTGGATCCGCCACTGGCATGTTTCCTAGAAGGACACACTGCGGTACACGGAGAAATTCTCACCTCCATGTTGACAAGAGTGAATTCTCTAAATGCAAAGGACGGTGTTTCTTCCTCCTTCACGCAGGAGAGCTGTAATTGTCCGAGGTCGGCCGTCTCGTACAAATCGGGCCAATATTGATGACACTTGACGCGACCACGTTCTATCTTTGATGTCAGCATCACGACGAGCGTGGACTGCTGTTCCCAAGCCATCTGCCAGAAGTCTGTCACGGTGTTTGGAAGTGGGCCCTGGGCGGCTATATATCTATTTACAATGCCAGATCCCGCTATTTCCATCTGGAACAAAAAGATTGCAAAATGAGCGGACACCGGATCAGATATCTACACTTTTCATTCCACATCCGATTGGCGCAAGGTTTTCAGCCGACATTTCTGCAGTAGCTGGATCAAATTTGACATATCATACATCAATTGACTTGTCCTTCTTCTTGGTATCTTTCTGCTACCTTTATTGTTCGTGTAAGGCCGACATAACGGATCCCTTTCTCAAAACCCATTTCATTTCGCCATGGTGTTCAGTGCAGATCGGCCTTCGATTATCGAAGATGCTAGTCTCCTACACAGCCGCTTTGTTCTGCTCACACACTCTGTTCCACAGAACTGTACGAATTCATTAGGGAATTCACTTGAAAAGACTGCTTGTGTAAGGACCCTTGTGGAGTATATGTTCATACTTACATGTACAAGGTTTGCATTTATGTAGTCTCCTGATGGACTGGACTTTAATTTGACCCGTGTTTGGTCGTCTGCAAAGAGGAAAGGAAGAGGGATATGTTGCAGTGAAATAAAACCACCAGATTTTTTAGCGATAGACTTGCACAGTCTTTGAAGTTGATAAGCACACCACACATTTATTGATGCACACTAATGTATATCTCTGTTTATGCACACAACAAATCTGTTTAGTGTGTTCTATTTCTTACTCGCACCAACACTGGCCTGGCACGACAGCGCTTTATTTACCGGAAGTTCTCTAAGTCAGGCCTGTCGCGCCAGGCGCAACTAACCCTCCCCCTGAGCCGGTTACTTCAGGAAGTGTCCCAGCATGCATAGCATGATGTCACTTCCATTGCAGATGAACACACAGCCCTCGCATACATCAGCATGCAAAAGAACTCAAACGCTTACAAGTAAAGTGTCATGGCGGAAAATCAGCCAATCAGAGCATATCTGGCATGACACTTTTAGGGCCGTATGCACCAAACGAAGATTATCTTGAACTCAGGTTGAGCCACAACTTTTCAATTGTTCAGGTTTGCCAGGTCATATCGTGACAATGGAAAAGTTGTGGCTCAACCTGAGTTCAAGATAATCTTCGTTTGGTGCATACGGCCCTTAGGGTCTAACATGACAGCGTTCTTTTATTGGCCGCCAATGTGCATGTCTGAGAAAGCGCTAGTGCCTGGCCGGTGTAAGTAATTGAACACGCTATGTTTTTTCATGAACATACGCACACAAATGTTTTGGTGCAGAATGTGCCAATCCAGACTAATATCTGAAGGAAGATCATTCAGACGATAAATATCAAGCCCTCCACATAATTCATCATTCATCATCCAGAGCAGACTCACGCACCTGAAGACCCCAAAAAGTTGACATCACATGAAATTACTAAGGCTGTTTAGACGACAGGCAAAATCCACATGCGATCCGATCGAATCCGATTGTTGTTCAAAACTCTTGCATGTAAATGCTACCCAATGCGGTCCAATGTGGATTTGAAATGGACCACCGATTTTGCTGGTCCCGAATCCACATTCGACTGCATTAGACCACATTGGACCACATTTGACCAGATTAAAACTCTCGTCTGAACACAAATGAGACCCGAATCGGGATTCATCCAACCTGCGCGCATGCGCACTGATGTGGTTTTTCCTCCTCCACTGACCGCACTTGCTGTGGAGAGTTCCACAAGGGTAATTTGATGTCTTTGTGACCAGATTAACATGCGTGTGTAAACGCTACCCAAAATCTTGGAACAAATCCGGTCCAGAATACGGTTTGATCGGATCGAATCTGATGTGGTTTTTTGGCTGGTCGTCTAAACGGGCCCTACTGTAAACGTTGTAGGCCTAGATGATACTTACAAGGTGATATGTCACGATATCTATTTTTGGGTATATTTTCTGACTGCCTTGCAGCATGCATCGTCATTCCCGGCTTCTTCCTATAAAGTTGCTCAAACTGCGCCAAAGCAGCCCCCGACTCCAACGCCTCCTGCAGGAGCATGAGTGAACCACCCAGTAAGTCCGACTGAGGTAACGTACTTGATATGTGATGAGTGTCCGGGATGTATTGAAAGTCGGGTTCTTCTATTGTGTCATCCCCAACGTAAACTGGAAAAGAAAGTCGAAATTATGCGTATTTTATCAAAAGACTGTTTTGGGAGACACAACAGTAGACTCATAATGGCACTATGATTATCAGCTTCCCTAGCAGCAGAGGTCTTACAAGTTCTGCCTTATGAAGGGCCTCCCTCAGAAGGCAAGAATCGTTGGTTACAAGAACCGTTTTAGGTAGGCCAAAAATTGGTGGTCACATGAACCGTTTTCGGACCCTTGTAGACCAAGAATTGGAGGTCACCACATGAACCGCTTTTGGAACCTTATAGGCCAAGAATGGGGTTTGTCACATGAACTGCTTTAGGAACGTTTGCCCGCCAAGAATGGGATTGGTCACATGAATTGCATATAGGAACCTTGTAGGCCAAGAATTGGCGGTCACATGAATCGCTTTAGGATCCTTGTCAGCAAAGAATTTGTTGTCATATGAACCGCTTTAGTACCTTGGTGGTCACATGAACTGCTTTAGGAACCTTGTAGGCCAAGAATGGGGGTGGTCATATGAACTGCTTTAGGAACCTTCAGAATGGGTGGTCACATGAACTGCTTTAGGAACCTTATCGGCCAAGAATGGAGATGGTCACATGAACCGCTTTAGGAACCTTGTAGGCCAAGAACGGGGGTGGTCATATGAACTGCTTTAGGAACCTTCAGAATGGGTGGTGACGTGAACCGCTTTAGGAACCTTATACACTGAGAATGGGTGGCCACATGAACCGCTTCAGGAACCTTTAGGCAAGAACTGGGATGGTCATATGAACTGCTTTAGGAACCCAGTAGGTTAAGAATGGGGCGGGTCACATGAATCGCATTAGGTAATTTATCAGCAAAGAATTGGTGGTCCCATTGGTGGCCCCTTTAGAAATCTTATAGGCCAAGAATGGCTGTTCATCTTAACCGCTTTAGGAACCTTGTAGGCCAGGAATTGGGGTGGTCATATGAACCGCTTAATAGGAATCTTATAAAGTGAAGAGAAGATACAGAATAGCACAAAATTGACACACAAAATGATAATAAGCAAGAAGTCAATCTCCAGAATTCACGAATTTTCGACCCCAACCGGGGTCTTTTTCAAGTGGAACTTTACAATCTGAAACTCTAGAAAAGACTGTCTTTTCTAGAGTTTCAGATTGTAAAGTTCCACTTGAAAAAGACCCCGGTTGGGGTCGAAAATTCGTGAATTCTGGAGATTGACTTCTTGCTTATTATTATAAAGTGAAGATGGGTGATGACATGAACTGATGAACAGCTACGCAAAGGCGTAGCGGTATAATGCACACCGCTTTCTGAACAATATCGCTTTTGCTTATTTACGATGTTGTATTGCTTCTAAATATGGATCAACTGATAAATTGAGAATCGGTAGAGGGACGCAAGTTACTCAGAAAAAGTTAACTTCACATTCTATACAATCCATCATGCAATGTGATCTCATTACTAATTGACCTTTAATCAGCTCATCCATTGAACACAATAGATTTCCAATGTGACCTTTTAAAATCCTACTATCACCTATTACTAATATTATCTCAGCTATCCTTTTATAATAGTAATGCTGTACTATCTTATAGTGGGTGGTTACGGCAGGGCTCGAAATTCACTGAGACATCGAAGGGAAGTGCAAATTCGCACACTTTCCTTTTGCCGTGGCACCCTGAAAATTTTATCTTGATCAATAGTGGATTATTTTTCTCAATAATTCCAATGAAAGATGCGCCCTTTTCCACCAGAGGGCATGAAATAATAACAGGTTTCTAAGGTGAAAGACATAGCTTCCTACCCAAAAGTCATTCGAGACCGTTTGCTCAGCAGATAGCTCGCGTGTGCGCGTAATTTCTGTGAGTTTTTTGCCTCGCGAGGCAGAAAGCTCGCGTGTACGCATATTTTTCGGTGAGCTATCTGCTGAGCAAACGGTCTCGAATGACTTTTTGCTCAGCAGATAGCTCCAGTGTGCAGCAGGCTTAACATTGACTGCCAATACTAAAGCTAGCCGCACACAGAGGAATAACACTCGACGAATTTGGCCAAACTTTATTTGGGGCGTAACCAATTTGGCTGATTCCAGAATAAAGCTGCGCTACCATGTGCAGCTGCACAAAGTACCAAACCGATTGGAATTAAGGAATACGGCAGAATGACAGGGCACAGGCAGAAACATGGCTGCGAAATCAAGCACACTGCCAAATTTCGTGTCTCAACCATTTTAAATACGGCTGTGCCAAATGTGTCTGAGGGGTATTCGTCTGTGTGCGGCTAGCTTAAGACCTTCTCCAACGCAGACTTACCGTTTGGTCGAACGACAAGCACCAATTCCCCCGAATGCGTCTCACGTGACGCCCGAATAAACATGACCACTTGCTCGTGCGTGTGCTGCGAGACGTCGCGCCCGTTGATGTACAGGACCTGGTCGCCCTCGTTAAGTCTCGGGATACACAGATCGGCGGGAGTGTTCGGCGCCACCCGCGACACGATGATGGGCATCCCTTGATCAGCACCACCCTGTGGAGAAAGAAGGACCTACGATGAGCAGAAAGACAGGAGCGCAAACAAGGAATGAACTGAACAGGTAGAAAAGGTATCCGTCAATGATGGCTCAGCTTTGAAATCTTCTCCAGCTGATTCAGATGGTTGCGTCATTTTGATAAGGGTTCCACCCAAGGGGTCTTCTTGGTATGATGACACATCTCCTGACATATAATCCCTTCTCGTTATCCACTCCACCACCAGATGGCTCTCACAATCGCACAGTTGATAAATGACATCATCGAGATGACGAATCAATTCTTGGACAATGGGTCATATGAATAAAGACTAGCAAATGCTTTTACTTGAATTTTGCAATGCAAATGCACTAAGCAATGCTGTACAAAGTTGAAGTAAAAGCATTTGCTAGTCTTTATTCATATGACCCATTGATCCGACAAGTAACCAGAAGTGCTCTCGACGTCAAAGACAAGGGGCCGATTTCACAAAGGGTGTTTAAGACTTAGACGCGTGTAACTTCACTAAATGCACACACTTCCCCCATGTATTTGATGAAGTTACACGCGTCTAAGTCTTAAACACACTTTGTAAAATCGACCCAGGGTCTCTGCCACAAATTTTTTAAGGGTACCAGTTTTTTTTCAAAATCAGCAAAAACCCTATTAAATTCAAGACCTTTTTCTGTTCCGTTGAGGGCGAGCTAAGTACCCTAGTACCCTCTAGCAGAAATACTGGGAGAGGTCACCGTTCAGAACTCGACGAAGACAGCACAATTCGAGTACCATCACCACTGAAAAATCACCGAGGCCCCAAGACGTACACGAGACATAGTTAATGTAGCCAAGAGATTGTGTGTTCTAAGCTAAATAGGCGTCACCGATGGTTAATTCTGAAGTTCTCTCGCGAGAAGGTGCAAAATTAGCTTTTTTGATCCCAATCGAGCTTGTGCAGTGGCTCATTTAATGACGTCACTTTTGATCAGCGGTCCACCACACTGACGTCGACGACAAATTATGCCATGTGTAGATCACATCATGGTTGAAGTCAGACATACTCCACTTGCACCGACGACAAAGCGCATCATGTGGGTTGACGACGTCATTTGACGTCAATTTGACCATCAAGCTGGCCGATTTTTCTGTGATGACGTCATCTGCACAAGCTCGATATCAATGGGAGGTCTGCAAAGCAATGGTGTTCTTTGCAACAGGAATGCAAAATCCACCAGCGTTTGCTCAAGATATGTGCAAGTGCTATTATTACAACCAGTTCAAGAACTGATGCACATTTCGTGCCTAGTTTCATACACCATTCACTGACCAGTCCTTGAATAAGTCAAAATTAATATGTATTTTGCTCTGATTACAAATTTCTGCCAATGGGGAACTGGAGGAACTAACGTCATGACGTGGCGCTGTGAGCAGTGCGACCGAACTTTCTTTTTTCTAACCCAGGTATTGACCTGCGTCTGGCGCTGTTGTGTGGTTGCTAGGCGCAAAAGCGCCGGACTATTTTCGAGCCCTGCATTGCAGCAGTCGCACTGCTCACAGCGCCGACCTGTCAGGATAAACGTCACACGGGTTCCTCATTGGCCCTTGTTTCATTAATACAGTACAGTATACGCAAATATTTTCGCGAATAAAAATTACCATGAAAATCGCGAATTGGTCAATACCCCCGCAAATTCTATTACAAGCAAACCAGTTTCCAATCGCCGACGATCCCGTAACACGTGACATTGACCTGTCAATCACGCAGCTATAATGGCGCCCCGCCAAATAAAGTCGCTGTGGTGTTTGATTTTTTCAACTCAATTTCTCTGACCGACCCGCTCTGTTCACCATGTTCACGCTTTCAAATGCATGCGCTACACACTCACCTGCATTGAAAACGCAGTGTTTTTGAAATCTCACATCGAACCCCAACCGCGAATATTCATCCACACGAAAAGGTACTTTCGGACCCCAACCGCTAAATATTTTAGCCGCGAAAATATTTGCGTATATGGTATGTTTCATTTATTAAAACCTCACAGTGAACTTGTATTTGAGTATCATTAGTATTCAAAGAAGACAGACCGTATTTCATCGACATAAGGCCAAAAAAAATAAAGTATTTGTTTCTTGTCCGCGCCTGCTTCATTCCCAGACCCTCCGCATCAAAAATTTTTTTCTCACCAATTTCAAATTTTCCCACTTTGCTTACGCAGCGCCATGCACAGAAATGCTTCATCATTTGAAATCATCTTTATTTTTCATGAAATCTGTGCTTTAAACATGTAGAGAGATAGTTTGCTGGTGGTATTTCCCCCATCCATGAAGAAAACGGGAAAAAAATTATTTGAAAATATAAAAAAATTCGCATGCCCGCATCAATTTTCGCTGAGTTGCTGGACAAGAAGCAGACAATTTTTGGGGGGCCTAACAGAGATTCTGACAGAAAGAGAACACAGTAAACCGCCAAAGAAGCTAACCCTAGAAAAAAAACTTTCACCAAAGATTTGATATTAATAATCAATTTATCAAATGTTTTTACCTCTGTTTTGACAAGTCATGGATCAATGAAACTTGGAAAGGATTTCAAAAGAATTTAGTTGTAACAAAGTATTATAGTGTCCCATATATTACGTACTTCAGTTTCTGACCAAAGATATCAGTTTCCAACAAATGATGTCAGTTTCCAACGAATGACATCAATTTCCAGCAAATGACATCATTTTCCAACATATTATATCGGTTTAGGACAGATGACATATGACAATTTCTAACAAATGATATCAGCAGACCTGCCTACCCCATTTTCAATTTTGGGGGAAGAAGTTTCCCAAAAATGTGTACAATCGCATATTTTGGTGTACAATTACGAGTAAAGTTCCCTAAAAAAGTGTACAATTGCACATTTTGGTGTACACAAATGCAAACCCATGATTCAAGCCTTTCAATCAACAGGAACCCACCGGTTCAGTCTGCACTTGTTTCTAAAGCATGAAATGCTGCCTTAGAACAATTACCGGTAAAGCGAATCGAAAGCGAAAAAATTTGATTTAGAAATAGAATTTGAAAGGGGATGAATTTTCAGGAAAAAATGTAAACAAACTTCTCCAGAATGTCAACAAAGAAATTTTTGTGCATTTTGATTGGCTGAATTTTGTGTTTACAAACACCAGCCAAATGTAAACAAAATCCGCTATCGATTCGCTTTAAAGGCGCTCTAGTTCGAATTGTAAACATTACGGTTTGTTTATTTACATGGTTGATTATAATAGTTATTTTCCTGCGGACAGGTGGCAGCACTGTGTATACTAAAACATTAATGTTATCTATTTTTATATCTATCTTGATAAATATTCTTGTAGCTGAAATATATTTATGGTTTTACGCTCAGAAACAAACAAAAAGTTGTGAAAGGCGAGATTTAGTTTGATTTTATCTGATTCGTTAGTACCAGAAGTTGACAATAGGTGGCACACCATAATGTTTACAATTCTAACTAGAGCACCTTTAATTCCACATCCGATTGGCGCGAGGTTCTCAGCCGATATCTCTGCAACGGCTGGGTCAAATTCGACATACCATACATCAATTGACTTGTCTTTCTTGTCGGTATCTTTCTGCTATCTTCATTTTTCGCGTAAGGCCGACATAACGGATCCCTTTCTCAAAACCCATTTCATTTCGCCATGGTGTTCAGTGCAGTTTACACGTGCGAGATGCATTGCGTCTTTTCGAAATGGCCACCATTTCAGCCGTAAACACGAACTGTGATTGGTGAAAGAACTTTTTTCTGTCACGTTTATAGGGAAAATGACAGCGATGATGGCCGTACCGGCAAAAAAGACAAATCGATTGATGTACGGTATGTCAAATTCGACCCAGCTGTTGCGGAGATATCGGCCAATTGGATATGGAATGAACTGAAGTCAGATAACAATGAACAGAATCAAATATCTGGCCAACAGGAAGAAAAGATACTTTCCATCTTCTTTGTTTCACTTGTAAAATGTGAGGTGGTCTAGGAAAACGGGCGGATTCTGGTAAGGGGGGGGGGGCACAGAAGGACCGATGAAGGCAAGCACCAAAGGTGTGAAGCCACGGCTTCACACATGTTCTCCCCCAGAAAATTTCGAAATCTAGTCGGTTGTCGGTGTGATTTCCCAGCATCTGAGGGACAAATTACAAGGCGGGCCAGGTTTGCCCTAGTCTCGCTTGGCCAGACGCTACGGGCTCACCCCTTCGGTAAATCACACTCCGCGTCTGGCTCTTTTAGAGATTAACAGTCATGACGGCCGCGTGATGGCAGCACGGGTCCTTCGGTTTTCTTAACCTCGTTTCCAGGTTGATAATATGGCGAGTGGTCCATGGTTGTCTGAGCGAACTATACCCCTGGGGACGAGGTTGGGTTTTTCCTGGGAGTAATTTCCGCGGGAATTATGAGTGAGAAAGCGTGGTGATTGGCTGGAGCCCAGTGGAGTGCCATCTAGTGGTGTTCACGGCTTTTGAGGCCCAAAAGTGCCAGTGTGTAGGAAACCGGGACGTAGGATACAAACTGGGGCCGAGTGTAGGTTTGCCCCTTCCTGAAGCAGTCCATTGAATTCCGAATTTTACACATTCATCATCAAGTACAGGACTGACTCAATGTATCTGAATGTTTTCAAACGAAAATTCAAGCAGGAACATGTTGAATTTCATCGATAAAATTGACTATTTTAGCATAAATAACAGACCGAAGAGCAACGTCATTGATTCTGAATGACGCATTGTACAACGTCACAAATGTCAATGTTGTTTTCAACGTCGCAACGCATGCGCTTTTGTGTTAAAACTGAGTTTTTCCCCAGCGCCTCCTTTTGGCACGCCGGTTCCCCATTGAAAAGTCTGCTTGTGGAGTATATATAACGGGGGTACTCATACTTATACTCATACTTACATGTACAAGGTTTGCATTTATGTAGTCCCCTGATGGACTGGACTTTAATTTGACCCGTGTTTGGTCGTCTGGAAAGAGGAAAGGAAGAGGGATAAGTTGCAGTGAAATGAAACCACCAGATTTTTTAGCGATAGACTTCCACAGTCCTTTGAAGTTGATAAGCACACCACACATCTATTGATGCACACTATATCTCTGTTTATGCACACAACAAATCTGTTTTAGCGTGTTCTATTTCTTACTTCCGCCTACACCAGCCTGGCACGACAGCATTTTATTTACCGGAAGTTCTCCACGTCGGGCCTGTCGCGCCAGGCGCAACTAACCCTCCCCCTGAGCCGGTTACTTCAGGAAGTATCCCAGCATGCAGAGCATGATGTCACTTCTGTTGTAGATGAACACACAGCCCTCGCATACATCAGCATGCAAAAGAACTCAAACGCTGAGAAGTAAAGTATCATGGCGGACAATCAGCCAATCAGAGCATATCCGCCGTGACACTTTTAGGGTCCAACTACATGACAGCGTTCTTTTATTGGCCGCCAATGTGCATGTCTGAGAAAGAGCGAGTGCCTGGCCGGTGTAAGTAATCGAACCCGCTATGTTTTTTCACGAACATACGCACACAAATGTTTTGGTGCAGAATGTGCCAATCCAGACTAATATTTGAAGGAAGATCATTTAGATGATAAATATCAAGGCCTCCACATAATTCATCATTCATCATCCAGAGCAGACTCACGCACCTGAAGACCCCAAAAAGTTGACATCACATGAAATTATTACGGCCGTTTAGACGACAGGCAAAAATCCACATGCGATCCGATCGAATCCAATTGTGGTTCAAAATTCTTGCATGTAAACGCTACCCAATGCGGTCCAATGTGGATTTGAAATGGACCAGCGATTTTGCTGGTCCCGAATCCACATTCGACCGCATTAGACCACATATAACCAGATTAAAACTCTCGTCTAAACGCAAATTTGACCCGAATCCGGATTCATCCAACCTGCGTGCATGCGCACTGATGTGGTTTTTCCTCCTCCACTGACCGC
Source organism: Notospermus geniculatus (assembly GCA_002633025.1). Taxonomy (NCBI): domain Eukaryota; kingdom Metazoa; phylum Nemertea; class Pilidiophora; order Heteronemertea; family Lineidae; genus Notospermus; species Notospermus geniculatus. Next base: position 214,122 of record NMRB01000814.1, on the reverse strand, counting down.
ACTTGCTGTGGAGAGTTCCACAAGGGTAATTTGATGTCTTTGTGACCAGATTAACATGCGTGTGTAAACGCTACCCAAAATCTAGGAACAAATCCGGTCCAGAATATGGTTTGATCGGATCGAATCTGATGTGGCTTTTGGCTGGTCGTCTAAACGGGCCCTACTGTAAACGTTGTAGGCCTAGATGATACTTACAAGGTGATATGTCACGATATCTATTTTTGGGTATATTTTCTGACTGCCTTGCAGCATGCATCGTCATTCCCGGCTTCTTCCTATAAAGTTGCTCAAACTGCGCCAAAGCAGCCCCCGACTCCAAAGCCTCCTGCAGGAGCATGAGTGAACCACCCAGCAAGTCCGACTGAGGTAACGTACTTGATATGTGATGAGTGTCCGGGATGTATTGAAAGTCGGGTTCTTCTATTGTGTCATCCCCAACGTAAACTGGAAAAGAAAGTCGAAATTATGCATATTTTGTCAAAAGACTGTTTTGGGAGACACAATAGTAGACTCATAATGGCACTATGATTATCAGCCTCCCTAGCAGCAGAGGTCTTACAAGTTCTGCCTTATGAGGCAGGCCTCTGAAGGGCCTCCCTCATGCCTTATGAGGTAGGCCTCTGAAGGGCCTCCCTCATGCCTTATGAGGCAGGCCTCTGAAGGGCCTCCCTCATAAGGCAAGAATCGTTGGTTACAAGAACCATTTTAGGTAGGCCAAGAATTGGTGGTCACCAATTGAATCGTTGATCACATGAACCGTTTTAGGAACCTTGTAGACCAACAATTGGTGGTCACCACATGAACTGCTTTTGGAACCTTTATAGGCCAAGAATGGGGGTTGTCACATGAACTGCTTTAGGAACCTTTGCAGGCCGAGAATGGAATTGGTCACACAAATCGCATATGGGAACCTTGTAGGCCAAGAATTGATGGTCACATGAATCGCTTTAGGATCCTTGTCAGCAAAGAATTTGTGGTCATATGAACCACTTTAGTACCTTGTAGATAAAGAACTGGTGGTCACAGGAACTGCTTTAGGAACCTTATATGCCAAGAATGGAGGTGGTCACATGAACCGCTTTAGGAACCTTGTAGGCCAAGAATGGGGGTGGTCACATGAACTGCTTTAGGAACCTTATACAGCGAGAATGGGTGGTCACATGAACCGCTTCAGGAACCTTCCGCTTTAGGATCTTATAAAGTGAAGACAAGATACAGAATAGCACAAAATTGACACACAAAATGATAATAAGCAAGAAGTCAATCGACCCCAACCGGGGTCTTTTTCAAGTGGAACTTTACAATCTGAAACTCTAGAAAAGACAGTCTTTTCTAGAGTTTCAGATTGTAAAGTTCCACTTGAAAAAGACCCCGGTTGGGGTCGAAAATTCGTGAATTCTGGAGATTGACTTCTTGCTTATTATTATAAAGTGAAGATGGGTGATGACATGAACTGATGAACAGCTACGCAAAGGTGTGGCGGTAAAGTGCACCGCTTTCTGAACAATATCGCTTTTGCTTATTCACGATGTTGTATTGCTTCTAAATATGGATCAATTGATGAATTGAGAATCGGTAGAGGGACGCAAGTTACTCAGAAAAAGTTAAAGGGAGACATGCGGAAAATATTGCCCGGTGGGCACAAGTTGTCTGAGTTGTAGCGCCGTCTGTTAATACACGGTGACACTACGCTATATCACAGGCGTCTGTAGAGCTATCAGTGAGTTAAGAACACTTTTCTAACCAAACGTATCTAAAAAACACAACACGTATCTAAAAACACACCATGAGCTCATAAATTCGTGAGCTCGGGGTGTGTTTCTTACAAACTAGTGTTTTTTGGTTACATACGTGTTCTAAGCTCACTAATAGCTCTACAGGGGCCTGTGATATAGCGTAGTGTTACCGTGTTTTAACAGATGGCGCTACAGCTCAGACAACTTGTGCCCGCCGGGCAATATTTTTCGCATGTCTCCCTTTAACTTTACATTCTATACAATCCATCATGCAATGTGATCTCATCACTAATTGACCTTTAATCAGCTCATCCATTTCCAATGTGACCTTTTAAAATCCTACTATCACCTATTACTAATATAATCTGAGCTATCCTTTTATAGTATAGTGATGCTATACTATCTTATAGTGGGTGGTTACGGCAGGGCTCGAAATTCACTGAGACATCGAAGGTAAGTGCAAATTCGCGCGCTTTCGTTTTGCCGTGGCACCCTGAAAATTTTATCTTGATCAACAGTGGATTATTTTTCTCAATAATTCCAAAGAAAGATGCACCCTTTTCCACACGATGAGCAATAATGCCCTCCTCCCCCCCCCCAACTGACATACCCCTCTCTGGTAACAAATGGAGTGGTGTTACAGCGTGGCCTAAAGGTCCTCAAGAGGCAGCTTTTTAGTGCATATTGATGTGATTCCTAACACTGAATTGGTGGCACGAGGATCCAACTTGGGCATCATTTTGGAAGTAAAATTTCATCAATGTCAACATTTGATCCACAATTCATGAGTTCATGGTTACTAGCGCCACCTGTTGCATAGTGGAAGTACTGTAAGTAGCCTAATAGCGAGCTGCCTCTAGAGTCCCTTTAACACCACTCCACTGTTACCAGCACAATAAACACCTAAAAAATCAAGGTGTCCGCCGGAAAAAAAAATTTGGGGATGGGCCAAAAAAATTTCAAAAAAAATTTTTCAAACAAATTTTTTTCAAAAAAATGTTTTTTGAAAAAAAAATTTTTTTGATTTTTTATTTGGATTTTTTTCACACAACATTGTACATGGACTTCAAGATAACATGATGGTATAATAATATGATGTTTTGAAAAGAAAAAAGACAAGATTTAAAGAGAAAAAAAATCCATTCTTTCTGAAAAATTTGGGGATGGATTTATCTTATTTTTCTTGGGCATGGAATTCTCCCCATTCTCCCTTCTGGCGGAAACCCTGACAATCTAAACACTGACTGCCAACACTAAAGATAGCCGCACACAGAGGAATAACACTCAGACGAATTTGGCCAAACTTTATTTGGGGCGTAACCAATTTGGCTGATTCCAGAATAAAGCTGCGCTACCGTGTGCGGCTGCACAAAGTACCAAACCGATTGGAATTAAGGAATATGGCAGAACCACAGGGCGCTGGCAGAAACATGGCTGCAAAATCAAGCACACTGCCAAATTTCGTGTCTCAACCATTTTAAATACAGCTGTGCCAAATGTGTCTGAGGGGTATTCGTCTGTGTGCGGCTAGCTTAAGACCTTCTCCAACGCAGACTTACCGTTTGGTCGAACGACAAGTGCACCAATTCCCCCGAATGCGTCTCACGTGACGCCCGAATAAACATGACCACTTGCTCGTGCGTGTGCTGCGAGACGTCGCGCCCGTTGATGTACAGGACCTGGTCGCCCTCGTTAAGTCTCGGGATACACAGATCGGCGGGAGTGTTCGGCGCCACCCGCGACACGATGATGGGCATCCCCTGATCAGCACCACCCTGTGGAGAAAGAAGGACCTACGATGAGCAGAAAGACAGGAGCGCAAACAAGGAATGAACTGAACAGGTACAAAACGTATCCGTCAATCATGGCTGAGCTTTGAAATCTTCTCCAGCTGATTCAGATGGTTGCGTCATTTTGATTAGGGTTCCACCCAAAGGGTCTTCTTGGTATGATGACACATCTCCTGACACATAATCCCTTCTTGTTCTCCACTCCACCACCAGATGGCTCTCACAATCGCACAGTTGATAAATGACATTATCGAGATGACGAATCAATTCTTGGACAATGGGTCATATGAATAAAGACTAGCAAATGCTTTTACTTGAATTTTGCAATGCAAATGCACTAAGCAATGCAGTACAAAGTTGAAGTAAAAGCATTTGCTAGTCTTTATTCATATGACCCATTGATCCGACAAGTAACCAGAAGTGCTCTCGACATCAAAGACAAGGGGCCGATTTCACAAAGGGTGTTTAAGACTTAGACGCGTGTAACTTTACTAAATGCACACACTTCCCCCATGTATTTGATGAAGTTACACGCGTCTAAGTCTTAAACACACTTTGTAAAATCGACCCAGGGTCTCTACCACAAATTTTTTAAGGGTACCAGTTTTTTTTCAAAATCAGCAAAAACCCTATTAAATTCAAGACCTTTTTCTGTTCCGTTGAGGGCGAGCTAAGTACCCTAGTACCCTCTAGCAGAAATACTGGGAGAGGTCACCGTTCAGAACTCGACGAAGACAGCACAATTCGAGTACCATCACCACTGAAAAATCACCGAGGCCCCAAGACGTACACGAGACATAGTTAATTTGTAGCCAAGAGATTGTGTGTTCTAAGCTAAATAGGCGTCACCGATGGTTAATTCTGAAGTTCTCTCGCGAGAAGGTGCAAAATTAGCTTTTCTTGATCCCAATCGAGCTTGTGCAGTGGCTCATTTAATGACGTCACTTTTGATCAGCGGTCCACCACACTGACGTCCACGACAAATTGTGCCACGTGTAGATCACATCATGGTTGAAGTTACACACTCCACTTGCACCGACGACAAAATGCATCATGTGGGTCGACGACGTCATTTGACGTCAATTTGACCATCAAGCTGGCCGATTTTTCTGTGATGACATCATCCGCACAAGCTCTATATCAACGGGAGGTCTGCAAAGCAATGGCGTTCTTTGCAACAGGAATGCAAAATCCACCAACGTTTGCTCAAGATACATGTATGTGCAAGTGCTATTATTACAACCAGTTCAAGAACTGACACATTTCGTGCGAAGTTTCGTACACCATTTACTGATCAGTCCTTGAATAAGTCAAAATTAATATTACTTAATATTAATTACACTCTGCAAAACCAGAGTGTCATCCTTTGGACTGGTTCCTCCTCCAACCACTAATCCCTAGCGAGATAAACTCCTTAATTTTAGGGTACACATATGCTTGTTCCTGAGTTTGAAAAGGACCCCCTTATGGAAGGAACCAAGGAAAATTTTCCACCCCTTTCTGCGGGCTTTTTTCATCCAGTTAGACCCCATATGGAAGGAACCAAGATATTTTTCCCCTTTTTTCGGGATTTTTATGCAATTAGACACCCTAATTTTGAATGAACCAAGGGATTTTCACCCCCTTTTTTACAAGCTTTTTCACTGAGAATAGGACTTTCATACCCCTTTTTATTATTTTTTTGGGAAGAGAAACTTTTGCCCCCTTTTAAAGAATTTTTCGGGAGAAAAGTCATTCAAAGTACCCCTATTTTAAGTGTTTTTCGGGAATTTTTCCCCGGAGACTGCTGCCGAAAATGACCTCTTTTCCCGTGAAAATTGGAACGAGCATGCGGTATGGTTGACACCTGAGTGGGGGCCCGGGACTTGGCTATGTCATCTCTTAAGGCACCTCTCCACGTGAGAGTTTTCTCACAGAAGTTGGCTCACAATGGGCAATTCACCATTGTTCCTCACAGCTTACGCTGGGACCAATGACATAAACAACTGCTCATAGTTGAGTTGCCCATTGAGACCCAACTTGTGCGAAAAAGCTGTCAAGTGGAGCAGCGCCTTTAGCCCGAATCTCTGTGCCCTTAGGTGTTCAATGGGGAACCGGAGTGAGCTAACATCATGACACGGCGCTGTGAACGGTGCAACCAAAGTCTCTTTTTTCTAACATTATTTCGATTAATTTCTGCGGTGAAAACAACCCTATTGTTTTGGTCACCTGATATATTATTTTTATCATCTTGTCGCAGATGAAAATTTGTGCAATTTCATTGTTTTTCCCCTAAAATGAAGAGACAGGATGGCAATAAAGGCAAGATTTTTGTCTCATTAAATAATTCCTGTAGGAAGATGCACAGGCCATTTTTCCACAACGCAACATCACCACTTGTCAATGACGTCGCAGCGGTCACACCGCTCACTGCGCCAACCTGTCAGGATAAACATCACACGGGTTCCTCATTGACCTAGGCCCTTGTTTCATTAATACTATACAGTATACGCAAATATTTTCGCGAATAAAAATTACCGTGAAAATCGCGAATTGGTCAATACCCCCGCAAATTCTATTAGGCCTACAAGCGAACCAGTTAGCAAATCGCCGATGATCCCGTAACACGTGACATTCTGTCAATCACGCAGCTATCATGGCGCCCCGCCAAATAAAGTTCCCGTAGTGTTGGTAAGTTTGATTATTTCGACTCACTTACTCCGACCGGCCCGCTCTGTTCACCATGTTCACGCTTTCAAATGCATGCGCTACACACTCACCTGCATTGAAAACGCAGTGTTTTTGAAATCTCACATCGAACCCCAACCGTGAATATTTATCCACGCGAAAAGGTATACTTTCGGACCCCAACCGCTAAATATTTTAGCCGTGAAAATATATGCGTATACGGTATGTTTCATTTATTAAAACCTCACAGTGAACTTGTATTTGAGTATCATTAGTATTCAAAGAAGACAGACCGTGTTTCATCGACATAACAGAGATTCTGACAGAAAGAGAACACAGTAAACCGCCAAAGAAGCTAACCCTAGAAAAAAAACTTTCACCAAAGATTTGATATTAATAATCAATTTATCAAATTTTTTTACCTCTGTTTTGACAAGTCATGGATCAATGAAACTTGGAAAGGATTTCAAAAGAATTTAGTATTATAGTGTCCCATATATTACTTCAGTTTCCGACCAAATACATCAGTTTCCAACAAATGATGTCCGCAGTTTCCAACGAATGACATCAATTTCCAGCAAATGACATCATTTTCCAACATATTATATCGGTTTACGACAGATGACATCTGACAATTTCTTACAAATGATGTCAGTTTTCAACAAATAACATCAATTTTAAACAAACGACTTCATTTTCCTACAAATGATATCAGTTTCCAACAAATGACATTGGTTTCCAACAAATGATATCAGTTTCCGACAAATGATATCAGTTTCCAACACATGACATCAGTTTCCAGCAAATGATATCAGTTTCCAGCAAATGATATCAGTATCCAGCAAATGATATCAGTTTCCAACAAATGATATCAGTTCCCAACACATGATATCAGTTTCCAGAAGTCATCTTTTCAGTTGTTCCATTGATCCAGGAAATTGCCAAACACATCCGTAAACAATGTTGATACCGTTACTGGTTAAAATACCTGATTCATATCTCGTGTAGGCGCTCGATTCGACCTTGTTACAACAGGAAGACTCTAAAACAACAATCACAATGGACAATACAAATCATTATTATATCATTATACACCGCAAGATGGAGACACTTGGAAAGTACAAATTTTGTTTATCGCATTACGGGAGCAAATACAGGTATGTAAACACATCTGCCATCTAATGGTACAAGGCAGTAAACTGTCTTTTAGATTGGTACCGTGATCCTCCACTAGGTGGCTTTATGAGGATCAGAAAAGTTCAAAGAAGTTTTTAAACAGTCACAGTGAATCAGACAGGACACAAGACAGCACCACCTAGTGGTGAGAAGGAGAACTAAGACTGTTGACGATGTCATCTAGTGTGACAGAAAACAGCACTATCTAGTGGTGAGAAGGAGAACTGAGAGAGTTGACGTTCTCAAGGACAAAATGTCATCTAGTGTCAAAGACAGCATCAACTAGTGGTGAGAAAGAGTACCAAAACAGTCGATAATGTCATCTAGTATGACAGAAAACAGCATCATCTAGTGGTGGGAAGACAGTTGATGATGTCATCTAGTATGACTGAAAACAGCATCATCTAGTGGTGAGAAAGAGTACCAAGACAGTTGATGATGTCATCTAGTATGACAGAAAACAGCATCACCTAGTGGTGAGAAAGAGTACCAAGACAGTTGATGTCATAAACTCATCTGCCCCCAGAGTCCAGCTGATGGTATCTTCTGTCCAAGTTTTCTCACATCCTATGGTACTGATTGAAAAATGTGACCCGGCACAGCAAAATGAGTCGGAATGCGCACAGAAGAAGACCGAACATGTCCAGGTGACACCAACGGTTCGATGATTTCAGGATTGTCTGCCCATTGTGAAATTTGACTTTGTTGATTTCTGTAGTTGTTGTCTGGTGTCAACTTCGGTCTTCTTCTGTGCGACTTCCGACTCATTTTGTTGTGCCGGGTCACAAATATTTGAAGAAAGGTTGTTCCTGTGAACCATCTGAAGAAAGTTTCTTCAAATTTTTTCCGATTTACAGCTGTATTTCCAAGGATTTTAGAAAACTTCAACAGAAGATACCATCTGCTCAAACCTAGGGGCAGATGAGTTAAGTATGACAGAAAACAGCACCATCTAGTGGTGGGAAGTAGAACTGAGAGAGTTGAAGTTGACATCTATGTAGTATGACAGAAAACAGCACCACGTAGAGGTGGGTATTTGTATTTGTATTTGATTTTTTCCGTCAGGGCTGAAGCCATAGCATTATTGGCCCTGGAAGTACGGAAGAGGCCATCTCAAGCTACTCATGTTCCTCACTTGGATGGGGTCTTTTACTTGCCCTTGCAAAGAAACAAGGTACAAGGCAACACGGCTTACTGTCCCACAGACAGTTGATGATGTCATCTAGTATGACGTCATCAACTGGATGATGTCATCTAGTACGACATCAAGTAGAGGTGGGTGAGAGGGAGGATTGAGACAGTTGATGATGTCTCTCTAGTACGACAGAAAACAGCACCATCTAATGGTGGGAAGTAGAACTAAGACAGTTGATAATGTCACCAGTATGACAGAAAACAGCACCACCTAGTGGTGAGAAGAAGAACTGTGATACCTGACGTCATCTAGTACGACAGAAAACAGCACCACCTATTAGTGGCAAGTGGAACTGCGACAGCTGATGACGTCATCTAGTGTGACAGAAAACAGCACCGCCTAGTGGTGAGAAGGAGAACTGAGAGAGTTGATGTTCTAAAGGACAAAATGTCATCTACGTAGTATGACAAAGACGGCACAACCTAGTGTTGAGAAGAAGACAGGACAAAATATCTTATACATCTCCTGTCTTTGAAAAAACCATATCGGCTAAACGTAAGTGTGCTTGTGATAAGGTGCTGTTTACCCCAGGGAGATTGCCCCTATTTGTGACCGGGGGGG
>NMRB01000814.1:190132-203496 GCA_002633025.1 Notospermus geniculatus | reverse complement strand
GCCCCCCCCCCCCCCATACACTTTGTCATGGTCACCTTTGGTCATCACCTTAGAAACTGGCTTAAATTGGCTGTTGACTGGAGTTATAGAGACCATTTTTAAACTGGCAAATTCTCAAATTCTGTTAGTAGAAATGTCGCGAATGAAAAGTGCCCTTCTCACAAAGTTTGCCCATCTGAAATCCTAGATATAACCCTGATTAACCCTTTCAGTGCCGAGCAATACCCGTACCGAAAGTGCCGAAAACGTTAGAAAATTCCTCACACTTTACTCTCCTGACGAAAAATCGCACCAGCGGTAGTTAAACCGCTGACTCACAGATGGCAGCACCGTCGCCGCTATGCATTTTCAATGTTAAAACCATCCACCGGCCACCGGTTGATCGGCACTTTGGGATTCTATTGAAAATCTAGGTCACCGGTTTAGACAGGTTTAGGATCCACCGGTGGCCGGTATATACGGGCACTGAAAGGGTTAATGGTCTAGACCAAGCTGGAGTAAACCCTGATGCAAGGTTGGCTCCAAAATCTTTCTGATACGATAGTTTTGCTACTGTATTTCGTTTGTACAACTACATCTGGATGCAACACTTCTAAAGCGGTTTTTCCACGTTGCAATATTATTGCACAATATGAGGATCAAAATGGGCAATATTATTGCCAATCTTTCTCCTATCCATTGTGCCAGAAACACATGTCACCCATTTTGGACCCCATATTGTGCAATAATATTATACGTGGATGGACTGCTTAAAGCTGCCCATACACGATCAATATTATTGCACAATAGGAGGATCACAATGGGCAATCTTATTGTCAATCTTTCTTCCAATTATCATGCTAGAAGCACACAACCACCCATTTGGTCCCCATATTGTGCAATAATATTGCGCCGTGTATGGACCGCTTAAGATTTGTTCAGCACTTGAAGACAAGTTGTAAAGTTTGAAGTGATTGCAAACAAAGCAATAAAGTCAAAATGGATTAAAAATTACCAAACTGACAAAACTCGTTTTTAGAGAAATTAGAAGCCATAGAAGGCGTTAGAAGGGAGTCAAAAACTGTTAAAAACTTCGGAAATTATGATTATAATTACCAGTGCCTTTCTGTGTCCCATACCCTCCAGAGTCTACAGACCAAAGAAAGAGGCATTAGCCCTGGTTACACATCTAAAATCCCCGTGCTTTTTGAGACACGGGTTTTTTCCGAACCAGAAAAAACACGGCGTTGACGCGGCGAGCAGTTACACTTCTTAAAATGGACTGGTAATAAGTTCCGTAACCCGGCAATAGGGGCACTCCATGTAGGCAACTCTCCGTAATCAAGTGGCTACTGGAGGCATGAAATAACCTATACGCATGCGCATGACTCATCGATTTGCATCGCCGTCTGTCGGGGTGCTTATTGGAACTGCAGGCAGACACAGGGATTTCGCAGTTACACTACATAAAATACCCGTGTCTAAACCCTCCAAGCTCATTGGGGCTAATAAGCACGGGGATTTCAGACACGGGTCTCTTTAGTCTCGGCGATTTATACGTAGGTGTAACCGCAAAATCCCCGGGGTAAGCATGGGGACTTATTGTAGTGTAACCACGGCTGTAAACATTAGGAAAACACCCTGCTTGGTTTTTAGCTCTATCAGGCCATTCGTTTTTTATTACTTGTTTGGCGGATCCGCCGATGTTAGTTTTGGGCTTTTTTGAAAAAAAATAAAATTGGAAATATTGTCATTTTTTATTGCCCCCGACATTAAAAACCCTGATATCCGAAATAAAAGTGACACCTTTTGACTTTGCACACCGAAACTCGGTCCTATACAATGGACGACTTTTGCGTGGGAAATTGATCAGGACCGAGTTGCCAGTTTCATTTCAATAGATTTAACCACTGGTGACACCTATTGAGGCAGTGAGCTAGGGTCCTCATTGGATTCAGAAGCACGATCTATCTGCTCCCTCTGTCATGTCTGTCAAGTTTTGCCTTCATTTGTCCTGATCCTGCCGTGGTTGGGTTAGGGTTTTTTTATTTGTTGGATTTTATTTTTATTTTTATTCTGATCTCCTATGTTAGGTTTACAGCAAAGAAATCCGCCAAACAAGTAATATAAAAAGAATGGCCTCAACAATATTGGGCAATTATTCTGTGTAAAGCTGGAGGAATGTCGGTACTACTTTTTATACATGAGAATGGTTGAGGCAGGTCTCTCCTTGAGCCAGTTTAAGCCAGCTCGCCTGTAAGTGACTTTGTAATGTTGACATGGAGATGCAGAGATGCCAACCTTAAATTGACCCTTCCAGTCATTTTTCACCCCAAAAAGCCCAATTTCAAGTAACCTGAGGAAGGCTTCAAGTAATGGATGTAGTCAATGTTACACACGGTGCAAAAGACATGAAAATCGTCCTTCGATTGCTCCAAAACGAGGTATTTTTCCGAGTATTCCCGTCGATACCTCTGCACAGACTTCAACCTTTTGACAGGCGGTCCAGCAGACATGATGACTATGTAACCAGGGGTTTAGATAATTTTTTTAAGACAGGAGTACTGTACTCATCTTGCATATAGTGAGTGCGTACACTACTCTCTTGGCCCCTGTAAAGTGGCGTATTTTACGCATGCCCAGCGCCACCAGAGCAGGATACACCGTAAACTGTATAGTGAGACCATGGAGACCTCACCAAAAACTGTGCAGTGAGACCTGGAAAGATTGCAAATGGCAGCCATGTATTGCAAATGGCGGCCGTGGCAGCAATCTCATCGCGTTTTGGAACTTTATTCACGATAATAAGCAAGGCAGTTTTCAATTTCTTGCATATCTGACGGATCATAAAGTATCATAGTGCGTACGGTACGCATCTGGGGCTTTTTTGACATGCGTATGTTACGTTTTATGCAAGATTTCACTTACGTTTTTTCCAACAAGAGTTGCGTATTTACGCAAATACGCACCTTATCTAAACCCCTGTGTAACAAAGCCCGAAATCGATCAGAAAATCGGTAGATATTCCCACATTTCCCAGCAAAATCACGCTTCACATGCGCTTTTATGGGCGCCGCCATTGATGATGAACCAGATGATGCGCAGTGCACAAAATTCGGCAATCTGCGCAGTTTAGTTTCTCAAGAGGCTGTTAGACGTCTCTGAACAATCTCCATGCATCGTCATGCCACACGTTTAAAGTCAAGTAACCAAATTTTTTGGATTAAATTTTTTGCCGTAATTTTTCGATTCCGGCTGGAATAGCTGGAAAATTGGCAAAAAACATAGAAATTACGGCAAAAACGTAATGGTTGGCATCTCTGCATGACGGTCTTGAGCCAGTTAAGCACGGTTCTTAAGCATGGTGTTTTCATAAGGTAGAAAGTGTACCGAACCCTACCTCTCCCAACAGGTGTCAGTAAATGTTATAGATAACTTGCTACTGAATTATCTCACATAAAAATCTATCAGGAAACCAAGCAAAATCTTCTCAATCAATGTTTTTGAACAGACGAGTGACCTGCAATTTGGTGGCAGACTTTTTCTCCTATTACATCAGATACTAGCTTTAAAGTGCCACTGTATGCATGAGGTATACCTCAGGGGAGGGGTACATCTAATGTACCCCTCCCCTGGTGGCGGAATCGGGAATCAGCGTGATATGACTGGTGCCCTGTCCAACCATACAAAGCCAGTGAGTGGTAATACCTAGGCTAAACTGATACTATGTCGAAACCTTAGCTGGCAAAAATGGCCGCTATCCTTTTTGTCACTTAGTTCAACGCGCTGTCATAGCGTGACTAATCCTTCAAGTATGCTTCAACTCATTCTTTTATGTGTGGCAACAGTCTCAATGCCTAATTGGTAACTAAAGGCGCCGCTCCACGTGACAGGTTTCTATCGAAAGTTTGCTGTCAGATAGTCAATTACTGCTGTCAGACAGCAACAATTGCTGCCATAAGGACCAACTTTGAAAATTAACACCCTCTTTCTCTGCATCCTTTGTCACCCTGGTAAGTTCCTGCCTCTCGTGTTTCTGCCGATACATCAATGGCAGAAAATCGTGCAAACCTGACATGAAAATCGTTTGTTACGGCTGCGAAAACTGATCAAAGTGTTCCTGTCGGCCTGCGTCGTCAGAAAACAATCTCTCTGGAAACGTTTTTCACAAAGGCAGATACATCTAGTTTACGGAAGTCTGAGGTATGATGTTCAACTTAATGACTTCTCGAAAGGTTAATGCCCCAATCACACTGAGCTAGTTCTCAGTACGTTCTTGAAAATGTTGCCGAACGGGCTCAAACTGTGGGCGAACGAAGAGGACATAGGGGCAACTTTTTACAGTCTTTTTACGAACTTCATGGACGGGAAGGATGCTCCAGAACATCGATGCATTATGGCCAAGGGTTACACGTCCTAATCCGTTTTACGATTTTTTTCGGACGGGGCAGGACGTTTTGAGAACTACTTCAGTGTGACAGGCCCTTAAAGCGAACTGGTCGTGCCAGTCAAGGTGTCTGAACAGAGAATCGAACACTGCCACATTAAATCTATTTCAGTACTCACATCAGGAGTANTCAGTAAATGTTATAGATAACTTGCTACTGAATTATCTCACATAAAAATCTATCAGGAAACCAAGCAAAATCTTCTCAATCAATGTTTTTGAACAGACGAGTGACCTGCAATTTGGTGGCAGACTTTTTCTCCTATTACATCAGATACTAGCTTTAAAGTGCCACTGTATGCATGAGGTATACCTCAGGGGAAGGGTACATCTAATGTACCCCTCCCCTGGCGGCGGAATCGGGAACCAACGTGATATGACTGGTGCCCTGTCCAACCATACAAAGCCAGTGAGTGGTAATACCTAGGCTAAACTGATACTATGTCGAAACCTTAGCTGGCAAAAATGGCCGCTATCCTTTTTGTCACTTAGTTCAACGCGCTGTCATAGCGTGACTAATCCTTCAAGTATGCTTCAACTCATTCTTTTATGTGTGGCAACAGTCTCAATGCCTAATTGGTAACTAAAGGCGCCGCTCCAAGTGACAGGTTTCTATCGAAAGTTTGCTGTCAGATAGTCAATTATTGCTGTCAGACAGCAACAATTGCTGCCATAAGGACCAACTTTGAAAATTAACACCCTCTTTCTCTGAAAATTAACACCCTCTTTCTCTGCATCCTTTGTCACCCTGGTAAGTTCCTGCCTCTCGTGTTTCTGCTGATACATCAATGGCAGAAAATCGTGCAAACCTGACATGAAAATCGTTTGTTACGGCTGCGAAAACTGATCAAAGTGTTCCTGTCGGCCTGCGTCATCCAGAAAACAATCTCTCTGGAAACGTTTTTCACAAAGGCAGATACATCTAGTTTACGGAAGTCTGAGGTATGATGTTCAACTTAATGACTTCTCGAAAGGTTAATGCCCCAATCACACTGAGCTAGTTCTCAGTACGTTCTTGAAAATGTTGCCGAACGAGCTCAAACTGTGGGCGAACGAAGAGGACGTAGGGGCAACTTTTTACAGTCTTTTTACGAACTTCATGGACGGGAAGAGTGCTCCAGAACATCGATGCATTATGGCCAAGGGTTACACGTCCTAACCCGTTTTACGATTTTTTTCGGACGGGGCAGGACGTTTTGAGAACTACAGTGCTTCAGTGTGACAGGCCCTTAAAGCGAACTGGTCGTGCCAGTCAAGGTGTCTGAACAGAGAATCGAACACTGCCACATTAAATCTATTTCAGTACTCACATCGGGAGTATATTGCCTAGTAAGGGCATATTTGCAAAATTGCTGTGCCTTTGCTGCCTTCGAATAGCATTTAGAACACGGTCAACTGCAAATCTAGGTTTACTGAGGGGTGGAATCCACTAAAATAGGAAATTTCTAATTTTGAAATTGTGAATTTCATGGGCCATGAAATTATTCTTGGTGTCATTTTTGACTGCCGTGACTAATTTCCTTTAAGTAAAGTTCTCAAGGCCATTCACAGATGCGGACAAGTCTAAGCCAGACGTGACTATGGACAGGAATTTCACAATGATCAATTTTCACAGCCCATGATTAGCGGACTCTGGCAAGAAAATCAGAGCGACAAAATTCAGTCTTGAGTGAACATTTACAGAATTTTGAAAAAATTTCCTGCCGAAACACAACTCAATTATCCTCTCACAAGGTGCCAGAGGACTGAGATAGATTTTAGCCCATTTCCACTACAGTGGAATCTGCCACGTTTGTGGTGAGTTGTTTTCACAATGATTTGGAAAATACTGTAAAGCAAGATAAGTTCGCGGCAGGAAATTTTCGTGAATCAATAATAGACGTACTCAGAGAATTACAACATACTGTAGTTCTACGGTATTACCGGTACATTTTTTTAAAGCACATATGAGTAATGCCAGAGCCCGCCACTGGTGCTCAACTACCACCAAAGAAGACAAAGCGCCACCTACCTTGACATTGAAGCCAAAACGTCCCTGGTCGTCGGGCTTCATTTTTATTGTGACTAGGCCTTCCTGGTAGGCACTCCCATTTGGCTGCAAGTAAAGAAGAGGAGAAAACGGTCAAATATGGACGACAAAAGGAGCTGGAATGCCACTCAGGGTCACAGTGGATGTTTTATACCCCCGTCACACTTAGTTCGAATCAGCAGGAATCAAGCAGAACCAGCCGGAATGAGAAAGTTTGCAAAATTCGAGCCGGATTCGGGAGAGCTTCGAAGGATACTTGGAATGCACCTCGATAATTTCGAACATGTCCAAGACATTCTGACAGACGACAGGAATGGGCCGGAACATTAGGAATGCAGTCAGAATCCAGTCAGAATTTTTAGAATGTTCTTCGAATGTCTACGAATGAACTAGGAATTGTCATCCCAACGGCATTCCTGCTCATTCTGCCTCTAGTGTGACAGAGGTATTATACCCTGCCTTTCAAAGGTTTGGGTACGTCGCCCAAATCCTTGTCCTTGGCAGAGGCAGATCCAGGATTTGGGAAAAGAGGGGGTGCCCTGTGCAAGAACATTGAAATCTGCACAAAATTCCAGAATTTCATGGTCTATTTTACAGATTTGTTGGCTAAGGGGAGGTGCGCGCCCGGGGCACCCCCTCTGGATCTGTCTCAGGTCAATGCGGTGCTGCCGACATTTCTGCCTAGACGTATATCTGTCACATCTTCAGACCAAGTTTGATGTCATTTCTACTGGTATTTTAGGCCCTGTGAACCTTTTTAAAGGGACCCTAATAATAGGCAGCTAGCTATTAAGGCCTGTTTCCACTAGAGCGATTTTGTGTTTTTCACAGGGGTTTGGATAATCCTTTGATGGTTTAACAATACATGGCCTGTTGATTATCCCAATGCCTGTGAGACAGCAAAATCGCATGCAAAATCGCTCTAGTGGAAACAGGCCTTATGTGGATGTCAGGTCGACCTTGCGACGGAACAGAACAGGCGCAAACTGACTTCCTGGATCACTTTGTGTCTGAGGCACGACAGCGTGGAACAAATCAGTCGCCAATCTGGTGTGACATGACTGCAGTTGCGTCTCAGGGGGATCAGTCGCCGATGAAAAAGATCACGAATCGCAAGAGTTGAACCTGTTCAACTTCTGTGTCATCCCGACGGGCGTAATCCATTCGCAGGTGACCTGAACACGGTTACGATTCCCTACGCGCTGATGCTGCTTGTTCCACGATAATCGTACACATTTTTCGTTTTTGTGACCTGACCATGCTTGCGACACCTGATGCCGACTGTTCCGTCGTAGCGCAGGCAATCGTAGTGTGACCTGACATCCGCATTAGGCTCATATGAGTGCGGTGACACTTCATCACAGGTGTTGTCAGCAACTGACAACCTACAGATGTTGGCCCAAATGTTGATGTTTGGTGTATTTTACCTGCAATACATGTCGGAGGTCCCTTTAAAAGGAGGGATTCATTTCAATTCATTTTCCAAGTGCAGTGATTGACCCTGTTTTGAAAGGGCTACAGGAACCAAAATACCAGCCAAGAAATAACCAAACTTGATGTAAAGGTGTATCAGAATCAGATGTATACAGTGGTGGCCAAAATTATTCAAACACTTAGGTATAACTTAAAGCCGCACTGTATTGAATTCAGAAAGTGCTTACGTCCTCCGACGTTAGTGCAGTGTAAAATGTACTATGCTCTATGTGGATACATTGGAGCTCTGCCTGCTGTTTTTTCGATGCCGTGCTTTAAACTACATGTAAGCAATGATTTTTTGAAGAACGTATCAGGCAAGCATTTTGGGGACCTTCAAGAGGCTATGAGACCTATACCTGCACTCTCCTAACACTTTGAAAATACCGTAAAATTCAATACTGTCGAGGCTTTAAGACATTGCTGTATACAAAGTCTGGTTTCCATTTTTCACTTCTAATAAATGGAAAAGGTGCAATTTCTACGGAAAATAAAATTGTTTCATTGGAACATTGATTCCCATTTTGATACAAACAACTCAGTAAATATCTATTACAGGGTGTGTTTCAAAATTGGTCACCCAAGAAAATGGGGCAAAATTTAACTTTGAAATGATCACAAAGATTTGTGCCATTGATTTTCCAAAAATCAAATGTAGTATTTAATAATATAGACCTTTAACTATTAGTTTCTCCATCTGTGATGTACAGTGTACACTCATTTGAAGGAGGGTATCAAAACATATTGAGCTTACCCACAAAATCTATCGTTCCGTCCGACACCAAAACTACTTTCTGCTGTCAGACTTTAAAGGGTTAATAGATCAATTAGTTTGCAGTGCCATAATTCAGAGTTCCATGATACCTAGATCTGACATGAATATTGTAGAGTTTCAAGAAACAGCCTTTCACCAGTAGACAAAAGAATGGTGAAAATTTTCTGGTGTCGGACGGAACACTTTTTGAATACACCCTACATGCCGAGCAATCGAATAATTTTGGCCACCACTGTAGGTATAGCTACTTAGAAAGACAAAAAGATCAACAGCATTGGTACAATGACCTGAGAAAAAAGGTTAATTGGAAATGAAAAGGATTTTGGGTGGTCTACCCAACATTTTGGAAGGCAGCGAGTCTAATATTTTATTCTGAACGATGCAAAGGTCACTGAAATGATGAAAATTAACCACGGCACATACCCGATGTATCCGAATGAGTAAGCCTAGTTTATTCACCATCCTACAACGCTCCTTCCCGCTAGCCGTACACATCCATCCCAAGAAACACGCACACACGTAACCACGACGATACACACATCCACGACCGATTCATTCACCGCCACGATAAGCATTACCCGACGGAGTATGAATGAATCGCTTGAATCGACTCATGATTATTGATCGGTCGTAGCGCGCGTTAACGTTAGCCAATCAGCACCGACGTGGAATGCGGGGGTGGAAAGCGGATAGCTTTTTGCAATTTTTCTCTTTCTCTCACCTTCGAAGATGAGCTTTTACGTGTAATATAGCATGGTATGGAATCAATTTCACGTTATACCTGGCGTGCTTGGCAGGAAAATGGAACTGGTAGGTTATTGTGGAGGATATGATTGGGAGAAGCTCGATAATTTTTAGGATGAAAAGTGACTAACTGGACAGAGAAATCCACGGGGACCACACAACAGGAAATAAATGACGACTTATCTGAACTGTTGTATAACAAGAAAGAGATTTCATCAGTTCCACGCTCAGAAGGCCTCATGATCCAGCGCCACAGTCAAATATCCCTGAAATTCCAACCTGACCCTTGGTTTCCCTTTTAATTGCTCAGAAAAGGGCTCTCAACGACCTAACCCCAGGTCAAATGCCACTGAAATTCAATCCAACCCTGGGTTTCCCTTTTTCGTGCACAGAAAAGGGCTCGGAGTGACTAACCCCCAGGGTCAAACACCCCTGAAATGGGGATCCTTGCTACGACAGAGGGCAGCACACCGAAACCCGATCCTATATAATGGACGCCTTTTGTGTGGGAAATTGACCAGGACCGGGATATCAGAGTTCATTTCAATAGCTTTAACCACTAGTGACACCTATTGAGGCACTGGGCTAGGGTCCCCATTCCAATCTAACATCTCATCCTTCGACGGACATCGACTCCATTGCGACAGGAACTGAATCTGCCATTTTCGCCTCCAATTTTGGAAGTCAACTGATTGGTCAATATTATCAAATTGGCCTGGTTGCCTCAGATCAAACACATGAATATTAAAGGAGTTCGACGTCCAAGTTGTAAACAAATAGTTTTATTCCTTCGTGAAGGTGGCAGCACCAGTAGCGCCCCGTGATCGTTAGACTGGTGCCCGGTCCAATGCAACTCACTCACGATATTCACGTCAGTACATATCACTGACAATAGGTGGCAGCACCGCAGGCGTCGCGTGGATAGAGAACTAGTGAGTGAGTGTTTACAACTTGGACGTCCAGCTCCTTTAATGAGGCCGACTCGACACTATAAGCCAAATTTTGCGAATATTGAGCCAGCCTCGATGAACAGCCAGTTTCAATTTGAAAACCGGTGTTTTAGGGTTAAATATGTAGGCCACTCCCATGTTTACTGTGAGGATGACGTATTCTTTAAAGTTGGAAGATATGAATCACACCCACTCAAATCTGTCAACAAAGCAAGTCTCAATCAAAATATTGTCCCACTTCAAGTTCATCAACGAAAAAAAACCTTTTTATATGAAAATGGTCAAGACTACAAGTCCTCAGGTACTTCAGGAAGATTTAAAGGCACTCTAGTTCGAATTGTAAACATTACAGTTTGTTTATTTACATGGTTGATTATAATAGTATTTTTCCTCGGACAGGTGGCAGCAGCGTGTATACCAAAACATTAATGTTGTCTATTTTTATATCTATCTTGATAAATATTCTTGTAACTGAAATATATTTATGATTTTACGCTCAAAAACAAACAAAAAGTTGTGAAAAAGGGGAGATTTAATTCGATTTTATCTGATTTGTTAGTACCAGAAGTTGACAATAGGTGGCACACCGTAATGTTTACAATTCGAACTAGAGCACCTTTAAACGTCATCTCATAAAAGGTGAAAATTCAAAATAATTCATGTCGCATAACCATCGTCACAAAGAAGATCAACAGTCATTGTGTGAATGAAACTGGCGAGGACATTCCAAGAATCGCAGCAAGAAATAGACAACGGGGAAAAAGAAAATGTAACGCTGCCTGACAACTTTAAATGCCATCAACCCGCCCTTAGTTACAAGGAGAGGATACAGTGTTATTCTTATAGTATTTCATATGCGAAGGCTGAAAATATGAACCTAATGTCAATGTATAATGTCAATGTATTCTGGTGTTAACTTCATCTTGGCTATGGAGGAGAATGCTGTACATTTCGTATAACGCACAGAGGAGAGCAAATTGAAATCCTCATTGTCGCTGAGACCTTATTCTTATTCAACATTAGCCGTGGTTATACACTACATACATTGTAACTAGAGCAATGTCGATGGGGAGCCCATCGCATATCTCCCCGCTTTCGACAGGAAGTAATGGTGACATGGTTATTTTTCCTGTGTCTTTCATTGTTTTTCCAGACCCGTGTCAAACCCGTGTGTACGAAAATCCCGGCGAGAGGTCACACTACTACATTGTAGTTTAAGTAGCCCGGCGACAGTTGCGCTGCAAACATTGACTCTTCGGTCATTTCTGTATTTTTGGCACACATTGTCGGAGGCGCGAAAACAATGTCACTTAATGGCTGCGCCATCTGTCGCCATGCGAAGAACTAACGAAAACACGGGGATCTCGAAAAGCACGGCGAGATTGCCGTGTCTCAAAAACACGTGTTTTTCAGACACGGGTTTCTTGAAGCCCGGCAATTCATAGGTGTGACCGCAAAAACCCCGGAGATTTTATGTTGTGTAACCACGGCTATTATTTAATTTTTTCAAAAATTAATTACACAGTTAACGGGTTAACTCATCTGCCCCCAGGTTTGAGCAGACACTGAGACAGTATCATCCGTTCAAGTTTTCTTGCAGCTTTGGAAATGAACTAGAAAGAATTTGAAGAAACATTCTTCAGATGGTTCACAGGAACAAACTTTCTTCAAATATTTTTCTATCAGTACCATAGGATGTGAGAAAACGTTGACAGAAGATGCCGTCTGCTGGACTCTGGGGAAAGATGGGTTAATATGAAAGATAGCAACCACGAATCCCAGAAAAAGAACTAGCGAGAAGAATATGCCAAATGGCAATGCTTCCTGGCCAAAGTAGTCTTTGTTTTGTAAAAAGAACACGAGAATACAACACAAAACGAAGCCTTTGATATCTGGACAACAGTCTGAGGAGTGGACTAATCCTGGGAGAGACCTCAAGGTCATCGCCGACCCACGCTTTCCTTCATGACTCGAGACAAACAAAAGTCATCTATTAATCTCAGACTATGTCACCAAATATAGTAACACTCTATCAAATATATTGAAAAAGTATTAGATTACCGCCGGTCCATCAAGAACTATTATAGCCGAATTTTCTCTCCAATGTCATTTGACTTCCGAGCGTACAATCAGCAACAAAACGTATCACCCGCTGGAGACCGGCAAAAATGATACTAACCATGCTAACCGAATCCCATCCCATCTAATCTTCAATCTTCCAACCGCGTATAAAATATCTTTTATCCTGTTTTTCCAAATATAGCGTCGACGTTACTTAAAATAGGGTCACAAGGGACTGAAGATGGTGGTGGCAAATAAACAGTGGAACCCCCTTAGGACACCTTCGGAGCTGGGTACTTGGGTGTCCTTAATTGAGAGGTGTCCTGATTACCCCCTTAGGAAACCTTCGGGATTGGGTACTTTGTGTCCTTAATTGAGAGGTGTCCTGATTACCCCCTTAGGACACCTTCGGGACTGGGTACTTGGTGTCCTTAATTGAGAGGTGTCCTGATTACAGCATCCTCCCACAGCAGGGGTTTTTACCTCGCTCCTCTTCATCCGCTCACACAAACCCCTGCTGAAATACAACGGCCAGTGAATCTGATGTGGCTGTTCCATACTTCAGTTGCACTCCCTGTATTTTAAGGATGACTGGAGAAGTACAAATTTCGTGGTTTTACCCAGTTTGATTTTAAAGTTTTATCCTTTACAAATCACTTACATCTTTCCAAAATTGACTGAATTTTATCACAGAGGTTCTTCCTGTGTATAGGAAAGATTCTTATTATTTTTGATTGTTATTATGAGTCATAATTATTTAATATTGACACCCTGAAAATGCTGCATTCTGATTGGGCAATGGTTTTCTGACCGCCTCTGCTTGCCTGGGAGGCCCAATTTCAGCAGGGCTTTGTGTGGAGTGTATGAAGAGGAACGAGACCAAAGCCCTGCTGTGGGAGGATGGAT